>VWZF01002766.1:962632-1119218 GCA_013396755.1 Sclerurus mexicanus | reverse complement strand
GGGGTCAGGCTCTGCTCCAGGGAACAGGGACAGAAGGAGAGGGAACGGCCTCAAACTGTGCCAGGGGAGGGTCAGGTTGGTTCAGGAGGAATTTCTTCACAGAAAGGATTCTCAGGCTGAAGGGGCTGCCCAGGGAGGTGGTGGAGTCCCCATCCCTGAAGGTGTTCAAGGAATGACTGGACGTGGCACTCAGTGCCTATTTGACAAGGTGGAGATCGGTCACAGGTTGGACTTTGATGATCTTGGAGGTGTTTTCCAACCTTAATGATTCTGTCATTCTATGTTACATGCTAAGCTGGTCCCCTGGGGGGATTTCTCCATGGAAAGAAGCCTGGAAGGTGAAACAGTGCATTTGTGGATGGTTTTGTGTTGGTTGCTGTGTTGTATGCACACATCCCTGCAGGAACACGTATATGGGTTTGAACGCAAGGTTAACTTAAACTGTCTGAAATCTGCTCTAGCTCAAGGACAGTCAACGACATCCTGATAAAATCTTTCACTGCAGTAGAATCTAAGTCTCAGGTGTAAGTCACTTTGTCCTGAAGAGGTGAGAGGCATGAACTGAGAACACACATGAGGACAAAGGAAAGTTCTGCAGTAAGTGTAAATGGTGGGAGAAATGAGTAAATTGGGTAGTTAAAAAAAAAGTGAGATAAAGTTGAGGAAAAATTGACATCGGGTGACTTCTGCACCTCAAGTGAAGGATTTAAAAGTATTTAAGGAGCATAAAAATGTCACAAACTGAAGACAAGAAAATTGTGGGAATTGTAAACAATGATTTTGTCTGTTTCTTACAATCCCAATGAAATGTGTGATGACAGCCTCATTCACAAGTGAGACTGGAAGTACCGAAGATGATGAGATATTCAGCTGAGAGACTGAATATGCAAAAAAAGAGATCCAGTTCTTCATAAATTATTCTTGATTGGCTTTATAATTAAGTGCATGAAATAATGGTTGACTTGTGGATTGACTGGAAGTTTAAAACTGTGACATCCAGACTGAGTTACTGTCTTTGCTGTGCTAGTAATTGGGGATGTTTTTAAGGTGTTTTTTTTTTTTTAATTTTCTGCTTTAGGAAAACATGCTCTGGGATAATTTGGATTTAACCTTTCTGGGTAAAAACCAGTCTTCAAGAGTAAAAACCCTTCTGTAGAGAGCAAATTCAAGCTCTAGCTAATTATGGTTTTAAATTCCCTTGCACTACTTCAGCTCAGTCATGTCGGTGGCAAGAATTTTGAGAGGTTCCAGGTGAGATCAGCCCTCTGTTGTGGGAGGTGCAAGAGACAATGTATGGTTCAAAGTCTTCACAGACTGTACAGCCACTCCAGATCAAAGGAGTGAGAAGTAGCTTGTTTCAGGTTAAACTGCAAAGACTTTAACTGATTAGAATAGAAGCATGAGTACTTAGCAGTGTGAAAGGAGCAGTCACCTGTCCAGTGGGCAGTGGGAGACCAGCAGGTGCAGGACAGGCAGGGTGAGTGGTGAGGAGGAAATCAAGCCCATGGATTCTGCTGTCACCAGTTTGCTGTTGGCATGGAATAATGCTGCTTTTAATAGTTCATGCATCCTACGGAAACAAGTGCACTCTGAAAAGTACCTGGGGGAGAGAACTAGATCCCTAAGGAAAAGGTCTTGTTGCTGCATTTTAAGAGATGAATATTTTACAGCAGGAATTAAATTGGCAGTTGCTGTGCAGAGCTCTCAGAGAACCAATAATTAGGCAAAAGTCAGCAAGCACCTCAGAGGGATAGCTTTCCTTAAATCTATTGCTAAGGAAGCGCTATAAGTAAGTATTTGGATCTCTTTGTTATCCAAGCAGACAGGGTTGAAGCCTTCAGTGGCTGTGTGGAAGTTGCAAGTGGTGGGAGTCTTCCGCTTGGGAAAGGGCAGGGTGTGGTGGTGAGGGAACTTCTGCCCTCTCAATGACTGCTGAATTGAACAAAGTCCCTCAACCTCTTCCACACCAACTCCGGTCTGGGAGCTCAGATGTACTAGCAGAACATTAAGGTGGTGTGAGACAGTAATATCCTGTGTCTCAGGAACAGGATTTTAGATGTTAATTGCTATATAAGACAGTGAACTCACACCACTGAATTTCATATTAAATTTCTCACAGCTTACTGCCATTGTCAGTGAGAAAACCTTACACATTCAACTGAATCTCATAAGAACTGTGATAGAGTTAGCCAAGAAGCTTGTTTTCATTATTTCACATTATTTCACTCATTTTACTTTATCACTTCGTTGTCTCAGTAATTGTTCTCCAGTTCATTTAAACTAATCAACTATTTGTTATGGTCATTCTTAGTTTAGTTTAATTTTCTCTTAGGAATCCCCTGGTTCTTCAAGAGATTGACTTGAGCTAAATGTCTGGAATAGCAAGAATGGAGGGAGAAGGGGAGTTTGAGGCCAGTGAATATTCCTTGTAGTGCTCTTGGGCATTTATGATCTTGCATGGAAATGAGGGCACTCTGGAACTGAACTGCTGGGAATGCCTGTGTCACTGCAGCTGGAGCCCTTTCTGTGTCTCTCACGACTGCAGCAGGAGCACATGAGGTTAGAACTAGACCCTACACAACACAGAAGCCAAGACTTTGCTCCAATAAATGGCCAAAAATGAGTGAGTCTCGGTGGGTTTTCCTGAGCCAAATCACTTGAGGGAAGTTTAGGATGTTGGAATGCTCGCTGAGCATTGCTGAGCCAAGATGTGATGTTCTGACTTGCTGTGCCACAGTGCTGAGGGGGCTGGTGTCAGGCAGGAATTAAACTGGCCACTGCCACTGTGTTCTCATGTGGAATTTGTTACAGAAAGAGGTGTTGTTTGGTTTTTTCTTTGTGTGTTATTAGGAGTAAATGCCAAGATTGCCATTGCTCATTTTCAGCAGATCCTTCTGTACAGCCCCCACAGTACTCAGAACTAGAATTCCCTGGCCCCTTTCCTCTGTTAGCTGACAGTGCAGCAGCCACCTGCAGCCCAGAGTTACTTTTATACCTCATCCTTAAACAAATGAAAAGCATCAAGGAATGTCTCACTCCACTGTTCTGTGTGTGAACAGCACCTTATTCTAAGACTAGGATATGCCTGGCTCCCAAAATTGCAGTGAAGATTTGCTTTCGATGGGGCAATGCAGCCAGCACCCATTCTGTCTGCTTATTGGAACACGCAGGAGAGTTCTTCTGGTTGAGGAGGTCTGTAGATGCTCCAGAAAAAGCTACAGACAGTGCGTTGCTTAGTCTGGGAAAAAATTCATCTCACATGAAATTAAGGTGTCTTCTGTGAAATTTGTGTCTTAGCATATTCAGACGTATCAATAATAACAGTTTTATTTTAAGAGTTCCTACAGTTTTTAGCTGGAAGAGAGCGTTTACAGATTTTGGTGCTGCCATGTGAGCAAACTTGGGGTTTTTTCCCTTTCACCTTCAAGAAAGATAGATGGTGTCTATGTGAATACCTCCCTGCTGTATCTCAAAACACAAGCATGCTGGAATGATTTCTTTCGGCATGAAAGTGGTACCTAGGTTTTTGCCTAGTTTTTAGATTAACCTTCCATGGAAGTTTAGTTTCTAAAAATGAGAGGAGTTTTGAAAAGCTCTGATTACCTCAAATAGACCTTCTATGTCAAAGGGAGGTATTCCTTGTAAAACAGTGAGCTTTCGGATTTACCAGTCAACTTCCTTTAGAGGATTTTAGTTCTAGTCAGCACCCAGTCTCATCAGCTTGCTTTTGAGCCAGAGACAAGTCAAATGAAATTTTGTATTTGCAACAAAATACAGGAAAAAGTATAAATATGAAGCTGTCACTTGACATCACACTAAGCTTATTTATCTCACCAGCACTACGTACAGACTCTTTGCTGAGGAGAAAACATCCAGGGATTATATTTCTCTGGAAGGGCAATGCAGACAGTCCTTCTATAAATATTAAAAAAAAAAATCAAGTTATTATCACTGCAGGTTTTACTGCGTGCCTACTGTTTTGTTGTTTTGTGGGCCTGTGGCAGAACTCAGGTGGTGAAATAGCTCTGCTTAGAAAGGAGCCATACCCAGTACAGCCTCAGGACAACACCAGTGCCTCTGTTGTTGAATGGAAACAGCAGCTGATATCATCTTAATCGTTCAAAAAAACCTTGCTAAGATATTTTTGTAGAGTTCACTCTATTGCAGAAGTTGAATTTCAGTGCACTTGTTTGCAAAGAATCGCTGTTTATGGCAAGAGCCTCTTAATTGATCATGTGGTGAGCTTTTTGATTAAAATAATGAAACTATTATATTACAGCATCTAAAGGTCAAAGCTCAGATAAGGGCAGAGGGTGCATTTCAGCACTGCCACTTAAAAGCCACATCAGCCCAGAGAGTGGGATGCTATTGACTGTTAGGGTAGATATAACATATACATGTGCAATCGCTGTCTCACAGTGCTATCTTTGAAACAGAGTGCGTTTGACTATACTGCTCTTACAAGTAGTATAAATTATGGCATTTATTTGGGAGTCCAGCATTACTGTACATACAGTTTGTGAAAGTGAAAATACAGAGAACTTCAGAGTTCTCTGCAAGCAAATGTCAGTACTACATACTATAAGCCAGTACATCCTCGGAGTATGACAAAACACTTAAACTGTTGTTTCAAATTCTAGATCACACTATTTTCATAACTCTCTAATCTCATATTCTCCTTTAAATTATAAATTGCTCAAGTGTCTTGGACTAAGCCAAGGGAACTTTTGGAATGTATTTAATATGGTTTTATTAGCTTTACTGGAGGCTCAGGATATGATTTGGTGTGTTGAAGACATATCTGTATTCAGTGATGCCTCCCTCAGGATTCATTCTCCTTTAATGAACAGTGAGAGACAGTAGCAGTGTGTGTGATGTAGGGTTTAGCATGGTTGATGAGCTCCTGCAGTTAAAAAGTATGTGTCATTGTTATTTACTCTGTGTTATTTACACTGCAAGTCTCTCAAAGGCCCTAGCTCCATTGCACTAGGCAATGTAAAAATACAGATAGTATCTATATTATTTAGCTCTTTTTCCTGAGAATAAGAGGCAGAGGCAAGACTTGAGGAAAGTGAGTCACTCCTTCGCCCATGAGCTTTCCTGAAGCTGTGAGCTGAATTCTCCCATAGCTGATGCCATTGCTGGTACCAGCTCTGGAAATCACAGGGTGGTGTTGTTTGGCTCAGCTGTGTAGGACCTACCCTTTCGTCTGCTTTGCTGCGGGTGAAAAGACAGATGGTCCCCTAAGTTTAAATAGCTCTGAATGTCTGCCTGTCTTTTATAGGAACCCCGCTATTTTCATCCTTTCCATGTAGCCCCCAGTACCCAGAGATCTGCAGTACTTACTTTCACTGTGCCTGTAGTTTCTCATTTCACTGATAAACCCAGATATCCGTTCAATGATAAAGTAGACTATTTAATTGATAACATTTTCCTTGTAGCACAGTATATTTTCACTACCTTCGAGATTTAAATTAATTGGTGTGCATCTTTACCTGTGCCTCCTAAAATAGTTATAGCTTGCATATCACAGCCAAAACCTCAATATTCCAAAGTTTTATTGACATTTGGTGATATTTGCTTACTTATTAAAAATGCAAGAAAAAAATTGACATTTCTTATCTTTTTTGCTGTACACTTCTAGATAAGTGCAAACAGTTTAATCTTTGTTTCCTGTAACAAGGTATTGGATTCTGGCAAAACTATTAATTACAGAAGTTTTAAGCAACTCTTTCCAATAAACTATTGTTGGCATAGCAGATTTTTTTGCTTTTTAAGCCAAAACAATGCCCACTAAGAAACTTTTCCCAAAAAAACCCAGGCACACAAACATTAAATAAAGCAGGTGGGAATGCAAGCTCATGTATACAGCCACAGATCTGGGGCTGGAAACATACTTTGAGCTGACATTGGCTCCAGCAAGTTCATTTGCATTCACTTGAATATGTCCTCAGACCTTTGGACTAGGTGTAATAAAATGTTCCTGTGCCATGCGCAGCGCTGAGAGATTAATGCAGTCGGTGTCCTAATAATCGCCTTGTCCCACGGAACGTTTTGGAGATGTCTCTTTCACTGTCAGGAATTGATTCCAGTAATCATAACCCACCAGCCGGCACGTCAAAGACACAACCAAACCCGGCATTTACGCTATTACAGCACCAACACAGCGCGCTCATTGTCCTACAGAAGCTCAGCCATCCTCTTGATTATCAATACCGTTATTTTTCCTTTAGTTAAGAGATTGATTCCTTTAACGTTGTGGAGTGGAAGAAATAAACTGGCAAATCAATAGCATGGCAGGCTTTCTTTTCTTGCCTCAGACAACCCCGATAAAAGCACTTTTAGATGGCTTATCTCACCGAGTCAGCCGCTAAGGTAGAAACGGCAGAAACCTGTGTATTTAAAAATTTTCTCTGGTGGTTTGTTGAGGGGTCTTTTAGGGTAATCTGAATTTGGTCTGTGTACTTGCCACTAAGCTGCCTTAAAATTCTCCACTAAGCATCAGTTTGGCTGTTAAAGTCTCGCTGCTATAAATTTGCTGTGTTGACGTTACATTCCAGTAGTTTAAAAAGCAGCATCAGAGCACCCCGAGATCACAGTTCAAATTAATTTGAAAGCTGGATGGGGCACTGAATGCTATTAATGGAAAATTGATCCTGAGAGATAAAGCTCATTACCTAGGAATGCATAACTGGTGTATTACCTCAGCATAGGTCTCTCTGTGTCCTCTATAGGAGTAAAGTTACAAAACGTACAAGGAATTTTTATTTATATATTTTCCCTGGAAGGATTTTTAGAGGACACTGCAGTGGACTTGCATGCAAGCTGTTAAAGAATCTGTTCAGTGTTTGAAGGAGGAAAAGAAAATCCATCCAGAATTTTCCCTAAGTATGAACTCATTGAGTGAAGTCTTGAGTAAAGACTGAGTAACAGCCCACATGGGGCCTCGCTGCTGCTCCTCTGGATGGCAGACATCTGCTGGAAGAAGAACGGGCATGGCTTTGAGTGGAGGGCATCACTGCAGTCTCGGGGTAACTGCACAGTCCTGCGGTGTAAGTTGTGCCAGCAAGTTGCTCTTCGGCCGCGCTTCCCCGTCAGCATTTCTGCCGCCCCCGATTCCGTAGGTGTATCTTGACCTCATCCTGGGGCGACTGGAGAGTCCTTTTGTGGTGGGGCTGTTGCTCAGCTGGTGTGTCATTGAGCGCTATTAGCGCTCCGGGTGTCCAGTCAGAACCGGTGTCTAACTGGAGCTGCGTTGTCTGCAATGCTCAGGCTGACAAAGGACGAGCCATTACAGCCTATTATATGCGAAAGGAACTCTCCCTGGACTCTGAAAGTGGCGCAATTTGTTTAAGAACTCCACCGAAGTGCCCTAAGTGGGTTCTTAGTGCTGTCCTGTAGGCTCTGGATGGCTCCCCTGCTGTGCCCCTTTGTTTAATCCTCTCTCAGGAAAACTCAAATATTCGTTTCTGTTCGATTATTAGCATAATTTCTGTCTCGCCTCTGCTGCAATCCTTTATCCTTTACTGGAAAAGTGAAGCATCATCCTACCAAAGAAGGGTCTACGTGGGCTTATTTTATTTTAAATTCACACTAACTTTTTAAAAAGGAAATGTTCTTTATACGTGGGAATTAAAACTTACTGATGCTGGTAAAAATAATAGCACCTCTAGTGATATTAAGAATGTCTAGTATACGTAGTGGTAATTCCCTGCTGTAAATCGATGTACAGCAACCAGTGTACCTCTCATCTCTTTGACATAAAAATCAAGTGGATAAAATTCAAAAACAGGAGACAGGAATTGCAGAGAGCCGTTCACCAGAGGTCCAGACTCTGCAAACAAGATGCCCTAGGCACTCATGAAAAATGTAGCTTCTCTGCCTCTTTTTGCCCAGTAGGGTCATGTCCAAATCCTTTCACCTTTAAATCATGTTGCCTCTTGCTTCACTATTGCATCTTGCCCTTGTTTCTAGTTTGTTGCTGCCTTAGAGGCTTCTGTTCCAGAAACTAGAGAGGAACATTTATTAAGAGAGATTTATTTGGAAAGGTCAGACTCTACATTACTTCAGCATTAGGTTCAGTCTGCAGAATAATGATTTCATTTAGTGAGATTCTTCAGACTTATATGACTTGGAGGAATCAAGCATATGTCAAAGTGTGGTAAATAAGTGGATCTCTGTTCAGCTGAGAGTTTCTGAAGCACTGGAAGCTTTAATGTTTTGGTCATTCGTTTGTATTAGATTTTGATTTTAATAAAAAAATCCTGCATATTGTTGATATTTTAAAAACAGAGCACATCTCCCCAAAATCCTTGCTTCTCCAAACTAGAATTCAGGTGGCTTCACATTTCCTGCTTTAGCAAGAGAAAGAATTCTAAACATGCAATAGGCAGAAAATTACTCATTTTTTGTAACTATGGGTGTTAGTCTAATCATATATGAATAATACCAACAGGCTTTGTTCATGTCAGTCTATAAATCAGTCCCTGTTTTGTGTTACAATTCATTAGTGCTTCCCAATAAACTCTGCCATAGCTTCTTGTTAATACTTGCACTATGACAATAATAGAGTTGTTGTCAAAGTCCAGATTTTGGAGTCAGTGATTTAAATCGTGGCTTCCTTTAAAAAGGCCTCATTCTACTTGTTATAGGGCTTTATGCCTGCATGATTTAGCAATGTGCTTGCTTATATGTTTAGCAATGCAGCACACAGGAGCTGTGGCCCTGCGTAGCAGCATCTGGAAATGCAGATATACGCCAGGCACATTCTGAACACAGATCAAAAAGAGATATACAGACATCTCCTTTAAGTATGTGACAGGATAAAACAGATTCAGATGTACAGGGACTTAAGAAGCAGTACTAGCTGGCTGTGTTATAAAACAAGTGACTTAGGCGTTGTTAAAGCTTTTGTGGGCACCATGGTTTAAATAGGTCCTTGACGATGTACAGTGCAATAATATTGTGGGTGTTTAAGGGACACCTCTTCCCAACGTTGGAGGCAGTGCTTGTTTGAAATGAAACAAGCAGATAAAAGGTGCTGGGGTCAGGATCTAGCCTGAGGTGGGAGTGGAGCTCCTAAACTCAGGGAGAGCCAAGCAAGATAGACAAAGGCTCAGAAGGGCTTTGGACATGGAGAGGAGCAGCTCCATGTTTGAGGTAACAGGGGAGAAGCAGGAAGCACCTAAAGAAAGGGTGTGTAGGGAAACAGGTCAAGTTAGGTCAATCGTGTTTTCAGAGACGAGCATGAGAGTTTGCATAACTGCATAGGTATTTTGGGTGTTGTGCAGAAAAGTCCTGTAAGGGTTTGGCATGCTCGGGGTGTGAGATACTGGAGAGAGGCTCCGTGTCTAAAGAACACCCTGAGCCCCAAGAAGGGGACAGTAAAGGAATGCTGAGAAGATTGTAGATACTTTGTTTTATAGCAGCGATAAGAGAGACATCAGGGATGAATGAGGGATTAAGAGCTCTCTCCTAGTTATACAGGTAATTCTATGGAAGTGGCATCATGTAGGTCTGTAAGGAGAGGTCACAGATGCAGCTTGCTCTTTAGTCTGAGCAGACAGGTCTGGAGTAGAGAGAAGACCAAGACATTATAGATGAAGTTGTGTTTAGGGAGGAAATATTTGAGAGCCTGTGGGACAGAAGAAGGGCAGAATGCTGAGACTCTTTCTAAATGTGGTAGAAAGCGTGACAAGATGAAAGATGAGAGGTATGTTTAATAAATATCACAAGAGGTGAGTCAGAAAACTGAAAGACAGGATTTCAGATAGAACAGTACTTTGTGCATTTTTTTATTCTTCTGTCTCCTTTTTTTCCCTCTCTACTTATTTTACACACTGTTGTCAGCTCTTTTCCAAAATTTGCTCCTTGCTTAAAGACTGTATTTGCTGCCTGTTTAGTAAGCTGCTGCCTCAGTCAAGACACATTGTCTCCAAGTTTCCCTTTTTATCCCTGCATTTTTTGTCTCCCTGCACAACTTCTTTAATACCTTCTTAGCCTGTGTTTCTTCAACATCAAATCCATGTTTTTTTTCCTCATTTCAGAGCTTTTCAGCATACTGGCTTCCTCTGGCTCCCCTTGTGTATTGGCTTCCTTCCTCTTTGGCAATGTCTGTATTTGATTCAGTATCTCGAAGGCTTCTTTCTTACTGTCTTGTGAGCATGGAGCATCCTTCCAGGGCTGATGGATAACTCAATCTCTTCTTTTCCTGCTGCTATTACATACGCTGCACAGAAATTGCCAACTGAAAATAGCCTTCTGCCTTCATTTTTGTAGCAATTATGGGATGCTGGAGATGGGATGTCTCCTTCCATTCCATCTCAGGATACTAAAATGAAAGCAAAATAACAGTTGTTTAACTATTCAAATTTCTGCATCAAAAGCGTGCTTCTTCACCACCTTAAACCACATATTCTCATTTATGTCTGTTCAAAGTGAATGAAAAATCATAACATAAGGGAACTATTTAGGATTTAAGTTGATGGAAAAATTGGGCATGAAACTAAAAAAACCAAAAAGTCAGCTGCCCTTACCATTAACACTTAACAGTCTGTCATTTTGTCAGTGACTTAGGAAAACATTTTAATGAAAAAAAAACCCCAAGAAGATGCACGTAATATGTGAATGGGAACTGAAAATTGGTTATTTTGAAACTGACCCTGGAAACCTCAATAGAGAGTACTGGGTTTTCTAGCCCAGCTGGGATTTTATATCCCTCCCACCACAGTGGTACCTGGGCATCTGTTTTGCTTCTGTCCTGTAAAATGATTCACAGAGATTAGATGGACTTCAGCACACCTGCATTATTAGATCGAGTCTAACGCAAAACATGACTTGCCAAAAGCAACATAGAGTTCAATGACTTAGCTTAAAAGTAAAATTCAGGAAGCCTCATTGCCCGCTTCCTCTCTCCCCACTAGACGCTAGTTACTCCATAAATATGCGATCAAAAGACTGTTCTAATGCATGCCTCTACTTAAAAAAACACAACAAATAAAAAACCCCAAACAAACAAAAAACACCGGTGCCAAAACCTAAAACAACAGCAACAACAAAATCAAACTGGAAAAAAAAAAATCAATCTCCTTGCAACCACTTAATAACAGCGAGGTGATGATTTTTTAATTGTAAATCCAAATGAATGAGGGTGTTACTTGCCATCTGTGCCAGCTCTGTTTTCATTCCTGAAACACGACCTGTCACAAGTAAAATATTTAGTGGACAGTAGAATGAAATCACCAGTTATTTATGGGAACCTGTGCACTCTGATTAAGGAGGAAAACTGCTGTCTAAAGTGGCACTAAAATGAACGTGGAGCCCGCGAGCCTGTTTTGTGCTGCCACCTGCCATTTACCCAGGGCACGCCTGAGCACCGCCTGCCTTGAGCGTCTCCTTCTCTTCTGCTCCTCCTCTGCACGCAGCAGCGTCTCGCTGGAAGTGAGAAAACCAACCCAGGCTCCAAAAATAAGGGGCACGTGTGCTTATGAAAGATTTTCTATCAGAAAATTCAATCAAGGTTCTTTTAATCAAAACATTAATCTCTCAGACACATATCACAAAACTTAGAGCAAACCTGGCTGCCGTTGCTCCTCTTCAGTCACTCTGAAAATGATTCTGAAAAGCTATCAGCAAAAGGTCGGAGTGAAGAGAGGCAGCACAGATGCTGAGAAGCAGTTCTCAGACATGATGAACTTGATATTTTTTTGTTTATCTCCCTCTGTGAGTTCAGTCCTTTGGGGAGGCAATGAAATGGATTTGGGCAGTGCCAATCAATAAAGTGAAAATCACTGTAAAGGGTAGGCCACACATGCAATAATGAGAGATTATTTTCTTGCGCTCAAAAATAGGTCCAAGTTTGTTTTTATTTAAGGGGGCTGCAAAGCTGTAAAAAGGCAATATTTTTAAAAAAAAAAAAGGCTGGATTCCTCTTTAGGTGGCAGAGGAGTTTGTTGGAGATTGCAGGGATCTCATCCTGGACCATGTTAGCAATGATGTTGTGCAGATTCCAAGCTGGATTTTAGCTTGGCTTGCTGCTGACTGCAAGCAGAAAAGACAGTGATGTCTGCTCTCAGTATTGTGAGGCCATTACTTGGGTTTTAGTTACACTCAGCACCTTCAGCAGGCTCTGAACCCTTCCTGTCAGCTCAGGGCATTAGTCTGCTCACTGCAATGCCTGCAGCCACTTCTTGATACCCTGACCTTCACAGCTGCAAGGTCCAGTGGAAGCAGGGATGGGATCCTTCCTCTCAGCTTCTTTTCTCTTAGAAGAGAATCACCTCTCATATCCTTTGCCGTAGTTTGTCATTTAAATATTTCATGGTTTTTTTTTTTTCAATGAAGATTCTTCCAAACCTTTTTCTTTCCAAGCTAAAATTGTGTTGGCATAACAAAGTGAACTCCTGTCAGTGACTTTATCCAGGATACATCTGCTCTCATCATTCCTGGGCATGGTGTTAATTAGATTTCTCCGAAGCCTATCTTGCAGCAGATGTTTAGCCTTACCCTTTACCATGTTTCCAAGAGGTCAGAGACAAACTTTCCTAGGAACAGCGTTGTTTTGTTGTGTTTTGGAGATACAGTTTGTTGCCTTTTAAAGTGTTTTACTTTTCACAGATCAATGAAACACTGTCCCAAATTTAATTGCAACATCAAGCAATTCATCTCCATCCATTAATAATATAGTGCAGTGATATCATAGGGCTCCCAGTGCTTGATGGGAAGGATATAGATTAGTTTTTTTCCCCTTTTTCCTGTATCACAATAAACATCTGGGTGCCATAGTGTTGATTACAGCCAAGGAGTGTAATATCTGGGGCACTCACTGCTGCCTAAATGAATATTTCGGACTGTTAACATGCTCACACTATTTGGAACAGTCTCCTTGTGCTGGGGCCCTGTATGGAGGCTGGTGCAGCACTGCCCTCACTGCTGTTCTCCTCGTGTCCATAGTGGGATGCCACACTCACCCAAAGACAAGAATGTGCAAAAACAAATTGGGACGTTTTAAAGACAGAGAAAAAAATGGTACTGCTGAGTATAAGTAAATTAAAAACAAAAAACCCCAACATACCTAAGCAGGCTGCAGTGAGATCCTTGTTGCATCACCTTTCCACCGAGGAAGTAGAACCAGTATAATGTGAGCAAATTAATTTTGTTATAAGCTGAATAACAAATACTTGAAAATATACGTCAAGCAATGGTTGCAAACACAGAGGGCATGTACAGCAAGCACTGCCTGAACCCTGCCTCCTTAACTACCACAAAGCATGGGTATGTCTGCTTAACCCTAGAACAGGGAAGGAAATTATTTTGGCAAATGAGAAAAATGGGTAAAAGAAGTGCGTAGAAGCACTTAGTGTGGATAGTCCTTGGGATGTGAAAGAAAATCAAGGCTTTAAAGCCTGGTTTGTTTAGTTTTTTGAAAAGCTCTTTGCTTTTTTTTTAGGAGAAGTTCTGCATTAATTTCTTCAAGAGCTTAAGAAGATCTTCCCCTTGCTTCACAGAAAAGGTAAGAAAATAATTATTTCTACAATTCTTCTGCCTTATTTTTAGTCCCTGCAAACACAGCTCAGTGTGGACTTGTAATGGAAACCCTCACATTCAGTCTGAAAATGTACTGCAAGGTGCTGGTTCGTTCTGTAGTGAACCTTCTGCCAACCCGATCTGGGGAGCTTTCTGTAGTATGTAAAGGTAGTTCTCTACCAAGGAATTGAGGGAAAAACCCCCCCAGCTCTCCAGGTTACCAGTTTGTGCAGGGCAGTGCCGGGCTGGGCTGATGATCCCAGCCCAGACTCCCTGGCTGCAGTGCTGCAGTGCAGGGGCTGCTGGGCGGCTGCAGCGGTGGCACGGGGGCAGTCGGAGGGGAAAGGACGTGGAGCATTGGCACCGCCAGCTTGGCTTGGCTGCTGCGCTGGAGAGGCAGCTGCTGCTTCTCCTCTTCGGTAAAGCGGTGCTGGGAGAAGCGTCGTGATAGATTTGTAGGATTAAGGACAGAGGGCAGCCTTCTTCCAGGAGAGAGCTGATGTGCGCCAGGCGAAACGTCGCAGTTTGGTTCTTTGCTATGTAAAAATATCGTTATGCTTAATATGTGACAGTGAGGTTATTTTGCCATTTTCTGCCTTTCTTCGTAAAGAGCTTGGGACGAAGCGGTGGCTTTCTTTCCCCTTCCCCCCACCCCAGGGAAGGCAGGGATATTGTGGGCAGTGCCTCAAAAGCACACCTTTTTGGTGCAGCATTTTTTGTTTATAACTTCTGTTTGCTGGGAGAGCGCAGGGAAAGAAAGGGACAGAAATGGGGATCAGAAGGAAGGGGAAAGACAGCAATGAACACCATTCTATTTACACTTAACAATGTTACAGAATTGCCAGTCTTAACATATTGCTGGGCCATTCTGCTACTGCAGACATTTCTTCTTTTCTTTCATGATAATGAAAATGAAATACTATTTCACCTTGAAAGCTTTACTTCTGCAATGGGATTTCAATCATAGTGCATTTGTCCAGAAACCACCAAACCCTGAGATGAATAAAAGGTTTGACAGCTGCACATCGATAAGCTCTAGTGACCTATTTTCCTCTGCTCCTACCTGTATTATATTGTGGGAGCAGGCTATACCAAAAGTGTGATTATTGCTAAATTTATAATGTGGTCCACCCAGAATCACAAATAGTGGATTACAAGAAAAAATACATTGTTTGGAGGGGTCTTAAAAATAAAACTATTTAAAAAAAGAAAAATCTACTGCTGATTGTCTTGCAACTCAACTCGAGCCATTTTAAATTAGCTCAACAAATTATTTTTTTTAATGCCTCACTCTGTCTTGGAAGAAGAGAAAAATTGATAAAAATAGTTTCCTTCCAAGCAACTCTTACACCAAGCCCCTACAGCAGGAAATGCAAATTTAAAAAGCGTGGTGTGCAGTATAATTTATTAGTGTATGGGTTGCCTACAATATGTACTAAATCTTTTTTATAACTTATTAGCGATACAAAGTTTTTGAATCTTTTCAAAGTGCTGGCAATGCTTTTGATCTGTTAACATGTGAGGTTTGAAAGCAGATGGCATTGGTGGCATCTCATACAGTGTGAGGTGTACAGATACACTGCAGTGTTTGAGTGCAAAGCCAAGTGGAAGTGATGAAATCCCAGTAGCAAACCAGCTCCTTGTGTACGTCCATTGAGGGGTAATCATTGTGCAATGTGCAGGTACTTCTGAGGCGTCTTACCGTAAAAACAGCACCTTTATTTCAGCATCAGTAGTGACAGGGGTCTCTTCCCACCACGTGGTTCCTATAAGAGTGTGATCTCCAGGCATGCAATACTGTTTCGACTGACACTGAATAAGTTAACAAATGAACAGAAGTAAGTCGGGACAGATGTTTGGCGAGATCGGTTTCTGCCACACAGTTCAAGCTTAGGAGTCAGCAGTCACTTCCTAATGGAAAAGCAGGTAGGTGTGGAGTTTCCAGCTTCAATTAGTAAAGAAATTTGCAACAAAACACATGCAAATGCTGCAGAGAGGTGCTAGAGAAAATTCATTAGCAGCTGTTGAAGAACTTCTCGTGGCAGAGTTTGGAAGTTAGTTGTAGCTTTCTGATTTGTCATCAGTGGGGTGGTTAAAGAGACTTAATCAGCTTTGTAACCACTTCTGAACGCTCATAAGGTTTGTGCCTAGAAATTTAACTTTAAGCTTCCGGACTAAGTCCTAAGATGTAAATGTATAGACTCAGCAGTGAATTCTAATCACAACAGATAAGTTGTGTAGAGAGGTTCTGTTCAGATGTTTCTTTCATTCCCTGATGATGACTCTCTTCTCTCCTCTCAGAAGTACAATATAATGCCTGATGATCACGGTGCTTAGCAATTTGTTATTTCAGTATGTTTATTTTTCATTCCTCACTGCTTTGGAAGTCAATGCAAATCTCACTTGAGGTGTTACTGGGCATTGTGCTCGTGCGACCAGGGGAAGAAGAAAACTGCAAACTGAGAACAAGAAAGCTCTGGTTGCCCTGGTGGCCATACAGTAAAGTGCAGATTAGTCCTGGCTGCAGGGCATGAGAGCTGTTGCCAAAGACCAAACTAAAAACTTGCCTCCTGAACCAGAGAAACCTTCTGAAAGATCACCTGCCTTTCTGCCATACTTTGCCAGTGGCAGTGCTAACTCTGGGAGAAAATTCTGATCAGAATAGACATCAACTCGTATTTTAAAGTAGGCTGACTTCTGGATAGGTCACAGTTTGGAATTTCAGCTTGATTCGCAGCTGAGCTCCATAACGTGAGACCAGAACTTCAGTTCTGGAGCTGCACAGCTCAGAGGTCTGTAGGATTTGAGTGGTTCTGCCCTTTAGCCATTACTTCAAAAATCCCTCCCAGAATTAGAGACCATTTTCTTGCGTCTTTGCTTAGAAATGTGAAATTTTGATGTCATTTACACACACACACACGCCCCCCAGCCCCAAGCCAACAGACAAAGGTAAAACTGTGCCCTGAGAAAAGGGTAAGTTTATATGTAGGAGGTATAAAAAATGAAGTACTGCAATCTCACAAAGAAATGCCTCCTTTTGTAGAAGCTGTAGTAAGAACACAAAGAATATAAACTAGATAAGCTGACTTGTCTTTTGAAGAAATACTTTCTCAATTATTTTAGTACTTGGTATTTTGTGAATGCTTCCTGAAATGGTCTGTTTTTGATTTTTGTGGAGACCGCTAAGTATGAAATATCAAAAGTGACTTCTACAGAGAAACGCCTTTCAGGGAGGGCATAATACCAGTCTTTGGCAAAGTAAATTGTCTTTTATGGCTTTTTCTGAAGCTCAGTGGGGAATTTTGTAAAGCCAGGTTTACTAGTCCCATTTAGTAGTATTGTTACTGGAGCTCGGCTTTGCATTCAGTGAAGTTCACAGTCGTTTTTCAGTAAACATAATCAATTCATGTTTCCTTAGAATGCTAGTGACTGACGTTTCAAATAGGCACACTGTGCAGCTAAACTGTATGAAAAGTAACCTTATTTGTAAAGTACTGTTTACTCAGAGTTTAAGGACTCTGGGAAGGTGTTCTGTGCTTATTCTGTCCTGTCCTTGCACTGCCTCTGTTACTGCAGTCTTTGGGTCCTGCCAGCAGTGCAGAGGGTGACACGTGCTTGTTCTTCCACACAGGACATGTATTCAGGAGGAAGCTTTATTTGGAAAGGACATGTGTGGGAATCTGTTGGAGAAAGTGAGGTCAAAACCACCTCATCTTTACCTGAAGTGGCTTACACAGGTCCTTAGGCCTATGGGATTTGTAATCACAGGATTGCCCAAAGCTGACTGTTCCACCATCTCGTGTGTTCTGTGTCAGATTCCATACAACTTCTTCCAGCTGCATTTTCCTGGAGCCAAGTAATTTGTCACTCTGAAGTGTCTCCTTTGGAAAAGCACGAAGCATTTAGAAAGTAGCGTGTCCCTCATTTCTAGAGGAGAAGGCTTCTGATGGAGCATTCCACTGTGCAAATGAATGTATTCCAGTGATACAAGAAGCCTGAATATTTAATTATTAGCATAAATAAATATTGGGAAAAACCAGGCTGCAAATAGGAGACAAACTGAGTAATGTTATTACAGAGCAGAATTGATCTGGTAAATAAGATACACGTAGAAGTGGTAAAGCTTTGGTTTGGTTCCAGCATGTAGCTGGTTTGCAGTTATAGCTCAGGTATTTGTCAGAGGAGCTCACACTGACCTATTTAGTGAAAACGCTAATGTTTTTAACTGGTGATTAAATGTTGAATTAATGTTTGTAACAGATTAAATCAAATATTTATGATAGAATAGCTCACAGATCAGTTAATGCATTTCCCATATCCTTTCCTCATTGCCGCTCATTTACACAGAAAAGAGTGCTTTTGTGATTTTTAAGACATCTGATGCACTCCTGGTAATAGAAATTAATATTAATTTCCAAGTATAAATGTATTTTGACTTTTAACCTGGATCTTGTTCATGTCTTTTAATGTGTTATTCCAGTTTTCTGTAGTGTAGCTGTGCTCATAATTGCTGTCTAAGAGGAAAAACAGATGAAGCGTTGCCTCACTTAACTCTCTGTTCCTGAACTCTAGAATTTCAACACGTTTTGAGAGAGATGTATGTGTCATGTCTCCTTATATTATTATTACGAAGGTTGCTTTTTGATTGCTTATTGAATTCTGTACCCCTGTCTCTACTACAGCGTAGAGGTCTCCTCTGGAATACGTGTGCTTGTTGTATTCTGGGCTGGGCGTGTAAACGGGCTGTTTGTGGGGCTGATCTCTCTTAAAGCAATGTCATTAGGAGCAACTCCAAGGACTTCTCCAGGGTAGGCTGGAGGAGAAGGCAACAGCAGCTCCTTTTTTCCTGTGGCTTTTGTTGTAGTGTGGGCAGAGGTCCAGCAGAAGGTGCTCGCTCTGCCATGCTCACTCTGCTCAGTTTGCTTTACAATTCGATGAGAATTGGGTACTTAATTCTTGTAGGCATCTCTGAAAATGTCAGTGTGAAGTTCAGGGGCCTTTGTAGGTAGAGGTGCCTATTTCATCAATGTATCATGAACATGTGAGGCAAACAAACATTTATTTGTGAACAAACATTTATTTGTGGGATAAATAAATAGAAGTGACTACATCTTATGCTACATACATGTTTAAATATTTTAAATATTTTCTTGGTAGCTCAGCAATGAATGTGACTTTTATATACTCTGATACGTTGTTTTTAAGATCATGGGTAATATTTTTTTCCCAATGTTACTATGAAACCTTAGAAGTTAATTACTTGAGATAGCTGGGTTACTTTTGCTTATCTTTATTCAGCTGGGATTACATACAATTTGAATGGAGCACCGTGGTATGAGTCCACTTCAGATACAGTCAATTATATAAGTCTATCAGCAGCTATTTTATTATGGGAACAACAGAGACAGAAGGCTTGTGTTCTGTGATGAATGTAGATTAGAAAGAGGTCACCCTGACACACATAATTAGTTTCAGAATTTTAAATTAATAGGTAGTGTGCCCCCAAGGCATCCATACATTCAGGCTGAGGCTGCAGGATATCTGGTCCAGCTCCTGCTTGCTTTTGTCAGCAATGACATGGCTTAATGCACTGCTTGTATAACGGCATAAGATATTATGGCAGGCCTAAATCACTGTGAAAACAACATTTGCATAATACTTTGGTCATACTACATATATTTCCCTTTGGAAACATTTGCACTGTTAAATTATTATGCAGATTTCCAGGAGATGGTTGGCTCAGCCCGGTATGTCTTGAGGAGCTTTAGGAGACCTAAGCAGATGCTTAAACAAGTTTCTTCAAACAGTTAATGGAGAGGATCTAGAGGGGTGTGGAACTGCCTGTCTCATTACAGGAACAGCACTAACTTAGAGGGACTAAGCTAAAGGGGAGCTGAAAGGCATTGCCTGCCAAGACCTGACTTAGAGCACAGAATTCAGGCTTCGACCCTAAACTGGAACCAAGCAAACCTGAGAATTCCATTTCTGAGGAATTCCACTGATAACTGCATCTCTCACAACAGATCAATCTTTTCAGGTTTTCGTCTGCCACTGGCAAGAAGTGGTTATAGGCAGGATCACACGTTTCCTTCCTGGTCTGTGGACTTAGGCAGAATACCTAAGTTACTTGAACCTTTTGAGATGCATTGGTTTCAGTTTGAGTCACAAATTCATCCTAGATGTTCCAGGAGATAAAAATTCTGGGTAGCACATGGAGTCTAATAGCACGTGGCACTTTTCAGTGAATTTAATGCTCTTTATTTTTTGGTTTGTTCAGGCATCAAACTGGGAAAAAAATTTAGTCATTCAGCATTTCACAAAAATGGAGACAGCGTGGGCACTCATTTCAAGGGACTGAAACTACTGAATTACAGTAGTATGAGTGAAAGGAAACTAGGAGAGGATTTTCAATGCTGTGGGTTTTCTGTACTTTTGTTGACACCTGTAATCAAATACTTCATCATCCTTATGAAAAATGTCTCAGATAGCTTTCTACTTCACAGCAAGCTTTAGCTGAGGGGCAAAATATAAGCAGCTTGTTACTGGTCCATTTTTAGATACTTTTAAGAAGCGTGTAGGTCTTATATGAGTGAAATGATTCTAAAGTATAAAACCTCCAGAAATCAGTAGATGAAGACAATTGCATAGTACTGGTTCACAGGCTTTTTGATTGCCCTTAAAATGACGTTATTTGTCCGTGGGTGGCTCTCACGGAGCCACGTGTAGGCAGGGTAGGGTACGTGGAAGGTGTGGCAGACAGATCCACAACTGCTCAGCCTTTTAAAATTCTTGGTTGGTTGGTTTGTTTGTTTAGAGATGACGCTGTCGAAATAAAATGTCACCAGGCAATGGTTTCCTGCTGCCGCTTGAATGCTGTAGTAAACCCAATTATTTATTTTATAATTATCTGTGTTATGGAAGATAAATACGGGAGCAATCCCAAAATGTTTGTTTTGAAAATAGAAAGTATTGATCCTGTGACATCTCTGTTGTGATGTATTTACTTCCATTATTATGGCAAGTGACTGATGGGTTGCAAATCGAATCATTTTGTCCTATGGGAACGGGTGTAAGTTGAGTGATTTTCACACAATAGTGGTTTTGTTGAATTCCTGTCTGCCCTTCTCTGTGGTCAGTTAAGACTCCCTTTCTTGTTTACAAAATGTATAAAAAGGCACTTGATTTCCTCTCTCTTTATGACTATTTCCCTTGATGTTTTCCAGAGCTGTTTTTCTTCATTCTTTCTCCATGCTGTCCCATAATTTGTTGTTGAGAGCGGTGCAGAAGGTCCTCTTTAGTTCCTCTTTAGTTAAGAACCCTTTCTTTGAAATTCTGCTTTTAAACCTTTCTACTTACTGGCAGTGCTGTTTTACAGGGCTCTCACAGAAAAATAACCTCCATCTCTAGCAGATATTCAGTTCCATGGATGAGAACACGTGAGAGTACCACAAAAAATGATGGACAAACGAGGAAAGATATTTATTTATTTACACTCCATATTAGGAGAACATGGAGAGTCACTGAACAGAACACAGGCAAGAGCACCTGGCAAACATTCCTATAAAACTGAGCAGAACTGCAGAAACGTAGTTTTAGTTTGTGTGGTTTGAAAGGATCTATAACAGCAGAACTCTGAAGACGTGAATTGAGAGAAATGTTCCTGTAATCTTCTCCTGAAGATCAGTTTTGAGAAGTTGTCCTGTGCTCCACAGACAGCACATTTGTTTTCCTTGCCCACTATGAAGTGAGAATATGTAGAGGCAACTAAGGCCCTTCTTCCCAACTGGGATAGAATGAGGAAATAAAATGCAAAATTCTTTTCAGAGTTTGACAAATTGAAACTGCCTTCATTTTTCTTTTGTTGGAACTTGTCATATTTATTTACCTTTTCCCTCTTTTTTTCCTGAAATCAACTTTAATTCTGCTTTATGCCTGCCCTTACTTAAATCCAGAAGTCTTTTAGGCTCCCTTGAGTTTTTCCAAGTTCATATCTCTGTCACTGAGAACAGCATATGAATTCTTATCTTGTTGATATTTTATTTAATGGATGAAGAGCTGAGAGAAACGGAGCATGGTAGAGAGAGGAGAAGCAAACAGAACGAAGCTAACCCATCACAAATTTGCATGGGTAAATAATACCCATTTCCCAACATTACTTTTCCCTTCTGCATGTCAGAGACTTAGAGGCTTGGCAGTCTCAGCTCTGTATTAAATGTGCACTTAAAAAAAATAATTAAAAAGTGTGACACAGGGGAATTTGTTATAAAAGGATAAAAAATGTGTACAAATGTAATAACTCATATTAATATATCACTAATACCGGAGTAATAGGGAAAAAAGCTGCATTTTTCAGCCTCAGTGCTGTAGGTATGTACTTTTTATTTCAGTCACAGTTTGCTGCTGTTCCAAACATGCCTTATAATCTGCAGGGATCGGGGGAATTAATTAGGTACATTTCATTTCTCCTCTAACTAATCCCCTCAATTCTCTCAGTTTAGGGAGCTGAACACACCACCGACTGATAAGCCACAAGGGCCTTACTTAATTTCCAGAAGGTTCTGCAAATCCCAGGGAGATGCTGGCCTGTGCTGAAATTTTCTCCACTTAGTCCTTGGGATAGTGGCATTGGAATGTGACCCTTGAAATCAAAAGTGTTACTGCACTTGGGAAAAGCAAATGAGGGCGGATTAATAGGAAGGACAACCACAGGAGTTTAACAACAAACCTTTTCTGTAGTCTGAGAGGATACAGAGCACGGTTTAAGACAAGCAGTATCAGCTGTGTCCATTTCAATTCAAAAAATAATAACTCCAGTGAAATATCCTCATGTTTTCTGGTTACAGTTGATTAAACTGACTTGTTTGCAGTCTGATTTTAAACCACTTTTTAGTTCCAGATTAGCTTTTATTATCAGAGAATTGAAAAAGCGACACACCTGAGCTGTAAATCCCTTCTGAGATTTGTTTTTTTTTTTAAATGTCTGGTTTTGTAGTTTTGAAAGGCTACAAAAGAAAAAAAATAGGTAGAAGAATTTTATCTTTTGCCCATTACTAATGATAAGAACAAGCACGGAGTTCATCCCAGCTTTTCTTGATCCTTCCACAGCTGGAGGGTGGCTCCGAGTATTGCTGGAAAAGGCCAATCCTTGCCAGTACAGCCCCTCATCTCTTACTGTCACTGGTTCTGTGTCCTCCTCAGGTCAACACAGTTGTGTCTTTTGTGGTATTTTCTATTTTTTATTTTCTTACATCTCATGTGTCATTTATTAGGGCAGAATCCCAGCTTCCTTCACCACTGGAAATAAATATTGACTTGAAATACACATATGGTTGAATGTGAGGAGTGTGAATAAATTCTCCAAAATAATTTTCTTGAAAGGCCCCTTATAACAGGAGAAACTACATGCCTGGTAAATCCTCTAAACCATTTCTTCCCGAGACTTTACCACTACAGTTGTGAAGTGCTGGAAGACTCCTTAACAGCTCTGAAGCATTAATATATTCACTTTCATCATTAGAGTGAAACATGACAATTTTAAACAGTGAAAATTTCACATTAGGTTGTTACAAGCGACACAACTTAAAAAGAAAGATTTGTAAGCAGTTGTCTCTCTTTTCATAATTTCTGACATTACATATCCAGAACAGTTCGCCTGATAAATGTGCAATATCAGTGAAGTACTTGCAGTGTTTATGATGGTTGGAGGCTCGTGTGAGGCTCCTTTGTCAAAATTTGACTCCTGTTCTTCCTAAGTCAATTGACTGGTTCTCCAGAAATGAGCCTGTACAGCATCTCTTCTCTGTATTGATCTTTCAATAGAGCTCAAAGAGCTCTTTCGTGGAGCTCAAAGAAGCATTTTTATCCTGTGGCTCATTAATGTGGCAAATACTTAGACATTTATCTGGAGAGAGTAATGATGTCATCTGATGTGTTGTAAAATCACCCGTTCGATTTTCCACATTTGAAATAATAGCTTTTCATTGCCTTTTCTTACCTTGAGTAAGGCTGGAGCTAATTACGCTTTGCTAATTTCCTTTGTTTTATTAGTTAAATAGAACAGTTCAAGTGTGCAACCTTCTTTCTTAATGCTATGCTTATGCTATGCTATTAGGCAACTGTAAAAGTGCTGAGATTTAGAGAGACCAGCTAGCATTCGGTGGGCTAAGATCCAAATAATTCTGCTGCTTTATGGTGCTTTTCAGTGATATTCTGTAAAGTTCGCTTTAATTCAAGTAAGCAGCCAGACGTCTTTGAAAAAGTCAAACGCTGTGCTGGAAAAACTGGAGTACTTCCAGGTTTGCAGCCAACTACAAAACACGTAATAGCTGTGATCCTTCCAAGCCTCAGAGAAGGGTGCTTGCTCTGTAATGCAGCGTTGGCAACTTCCTTGGAAAGCCTCTGCTCGTGGCTCTGATTCGAGTGCTGTGGCTGAAAACCGGGAGCACGCGCTCATGCGAGCTGGCCAACGTGGGGAAGACCTTGGTGTGTTGGTGGCCCGTGCTCAGGCATGTACAGGAATAACGTCTTGCCCGTTCTTAAGGGGATTTTGTCACCAAGCTACCTGAATCTCCAGTGAAAATTCACAGCATCGCAGAATATGCTGAGGTGCAAGGGACCCGAAAGTCCAACTCCTGGCCCTGCACAGACACCCCAGGAGTCACACCCTGTCCTTGACAGGGTTGTCCAAACCCTCCTGGAGCTCTGGCAGCCTTGGTGCTGTGCCCACTGCCCTGGGGAGCCTGGGCAGTGCCCACCACCCTCTGGGGGAAGGACCTTTCCCTGATACCCAACCTGCCCCTGCCCTGACACAGCTCCAGCCCTTCCCTGGGTGCTGTCACTGTCACACAGAGCAGAGCTCAGTGCCTGCCCCTCCTCTGCCCCTCCCCAGGAAGGTGTCCCTGCAATGAGGTCTCCTCATCATCAGTTCTAGTCTTAATTTACCCTCTTTTATCAAGGTATTACCTTAAACAGTAATATATGCAGCTCTGAATAAGGGATTTTTATCCCCACGTTGTAACCAAGAGCATTGTTGGCGTGTCAGAAGGTGTCTGACACAAGAACAATGGAAAGAAAAGGAACTGCCAGTAGTGTTGTGACCATATTGATTACATGGATCTTATCTTCCCTTTGTGTTCTCTGCTGTCTAAAATGCTGCTATTCTTTTTCCTGTGTGTTGAGCAAGAGGGTGTTTAGCTGTTTTACGCTGGAAACCCAATACACAGAAAACATCCTCCTTTTAGCTGGGATAATTCAGTGCTCCGAGGTAAAACACGCTTCTTGAATGTTACTTAATGCCATGATCAAAGAACCACTTTCAGAGAAGTAGTCCATTTAATTTCAGTGACTTTGGATGAAGTCTTTATTTTTCAGGATGGAAGTGTAGATGCCCAGCCCGCAAGCTGAATGCCTTCACATCCTTGATATTTGTTTGCTTACCTGTCCAAACAGGCTTTTTATATGAAAGTCTGATATTAATGATGTTATTGATACTGCTGCTCAAAAGTTGTCAGTTGTCAGTTTTAATAGTGGTAAAATGAACATGTTATTTGGAAATGCTTCTCTAGGAGTAAATCTTCTTGCATAGAAGATTCTTCTGTGTTCTTCTTCCCCCCTGAAGTTCATAATGAAAAACGATTTACAGTCCAGAATCCCCAAACTCTGGGACACCTCTCCCCCTGCAGTGTCAGTGATCTACAGTTTCAAGATTTAAGTCTTCAACACCTAATAATTGTTGGCTGGGGTTTAGGCTGAGAAACGGGGCTTTTAAACTCAGAATTGTGTGGCTTAGAACTTTGAACTGTGACTTGCCTTTCCAAATTCCAAGATCCATCCGTGTTATTTAAAATAAAATTTAAATGGAACATCATCTGAGCGGCTTAAAATTACACGTTAGAATTGCTGTTCAGCAGACATTTTTGATGCTTCATGTTCAGTGCAGTAAAAGTGTTCTGGAATTTATACCTTGCTTTTCAGTGGGAATTCGGGAATCTTATTTTGATAAAATGGAAGAGCCCCTTATTTTGCAAACAGGGATGATAAACCCCCATATTCTCATAGGGTTAAAAACACTCTGTGTTTTCATGAGCTTCACCTCTGCCAGGAGATACATTCTGTAAATGGTCATAACTTTCAAATCAGACTAAAACTCCAAACTGAGTGTAAACAAATTAATTCAGTGATCAAGGTGACACTCGTGGGACTGTTGAAATCAGAAATTAAGCCTGCTTATCTCTGATACAGGAAGGTGAGGTTTGAGGGTCATGAAAAGACTCCTTCAAGTGTCCTTATGTGGTTTTGTACTCTTTGTGTAGCACCAGGAGCAGACTGTTGTTAGTAATCCTCCTTGCCCCAACACACATCTGTGTACGCTTCTGTGGTTCCTCAGTGCTCAACTGCCACATCTTTATTCAGATTTTGAATCTTTTCAGTTTCTCATCTTGAAGTTTTAATAATGCAAGTTTTTATCCTTCCTGTTCTAAAATCCCCAATTACAGACAACATGGCCACAAAGTACAGTTTAGAGAATTGTATGGATCATTAAATCCTCTAGAAATGCCTGATGTTTGCTAGCTAAAACATGAAAAATGTCAAATATTTATATATTGAATTCTTCCATCTTGTAATAGAGGTAGCAATCTCATCATGGAGCATTTCCTAAAGATTAATAAACAAATGCAGTTAATGACCCCAGGCTATACTTTGGGACATCAGCTCCTCCCAAGAGGTCATTAATTCCCAGGAAGCCTCCTGCCTGAGTCATCATTGTTTAATTAGACCATTAGGACATTGCCTGTTGATTGCAGTATTACAAAAGGGAGAAGATGATCAAATACCTACAAGGATCAGCCATATAAGAGGGAAATGATTCCAATATCTGTGATGGCTTTAACCATAGCAGCCCTGAAATCCTGTTATGCTCCTATGTGAAACCATTCCCTGAGTGAGGCGTGAAGGAAACGGTATGACCAAAGCGAGGAATACAAAAGTAAATAGATTTCTGTAGGAATCAACCTGAATTAAAATGTACAATTAAAATATGTATCTGATTCTAACCCTAAAATAATGTAATGATCTTTTGAGATGGCGTTGTAATTCCATCCAGTGATATTTTATCATGTTTATGTCCTCTATAATCAGAAGATGTATTTTAAAATTCACATTTCACAGGGGAGGTTAAAGAATGTCTTTCAAGGGAGGGTCACCGGCATCAAATTGGGAATTAAACCCAGAAATTCTTCCTTTTTTTTTTTTAGTAAATACATAAACAAGGAAATTCTTTCTCTTCACCGATGCATAAAACTTTCTGTGAGCATGCTGTATAAATTTTACTGTCTAATTTTCATACAGTTGTATAAAATATGCAGGAACTCAGTGTTTCATTTTACTGTCACCTGCCTAGACATGCTTTTTATCCCTAAGTCTGTTATTTTTTCAATGGAATGGCTGCTGTAAGTGTAGGTGATGAAACAGCTGAGAGGCGATAGCAAACTCTTGGTTAGTTCAGGGCTAAAGCAGAGTGTGGGTAATGCCCTGGAGGTGACAGGGGGCGCGGGCAGCAGCCTGGGCACCAGTCAGGGTGTTGCTTTAAGGGAATAAAGCTCCAGCTCAGTTTGGAGTCAGGAGGAACCAGAAGCGGTTCGAGAAAGGCAGTTGCTGGTAAGAGGATAATGGAGCTACGTGTAATCCCAGGGGTGTTTGTACTTTGAGAAGAGTTTGAACGGCACGCTGGGAAGAGACTATGATCACATCGTTGCTTCAAAAGACAAGAAACACTTCAGTTACATCTTAATTTTCTTTGAAAATTAAAAGTCTGTATTCATAGCCTTTATCCTTAGAAAGCTCTCTGATCTGTGTCTGAGTCAGAAGAGATTCTCTTGATTTTTGTTTTTTTAAATACTTGTGTCTTATTCTATCTTCACTATATCTTTGCAGATCTGTAGAACTCTGTTAAGGACGGCACAGTATTTTACATTTAATAACGACGTACCAAGAGATGGTGCTTACTGTCTCCATAGTGGAATTCTGAGAATGAGTAAAACTGTTTGGTCAGAACTAATATGTTGCCAAATGAAGCTCAGGCTGAGTCCCCAAAAGATTTTCTCCTGCTTTCTTGCCAAGAATTTTTTTTACCCCTAGCCCTGGAAGTTATGCTTCCTTTATTTTCTTCAAAAACAAGATATACCATCATGGCAGATATTGTCAGATTGAACAGTCAATCAGGTGTTGTTTGGGGTTTTTTAATCTCAAATGATTTTTTTTTTAATTTGAAAATTTGAGTTCTGCCACCTAATTTGATGTGTTCAAGCATAAATTTGTTTAAAAAAAAAAATTGCCATCTGGGTTTGCATCTCTTCTGGTAAAATATCTTGCGCAGCTCTACTTCATATTACGATCGGCTTAACAGTATTTAATCTCTATTCTTTAGCTTGGCCATCTGTTAATTTTGGACAGTATTTCATCAGAGTCTCACAAAGGTATTGTGAAGCCAGTTTCATCCAGATTTTACAGCCGGTCCTTGGGGCCAAGTAACCAGAATCAACCAAGTACACAGAGCTAATATTAGAGGTGTTTTTTGCTCTTTAATTTTGGCAAAGTATTATTCACATGCGGAGCAGTAGAGCCCAGGGTGTCGGAGGGGTCGCTTGCACACTTCAGTAGTCTGGCAGTAGTTTGGCTTTTGTCCGTGGAAGGTTTCTCTTTCATTAACTTGACATCTGATTTTCCTATTTTTTTAACTTGGTGACTTGTTTCCCTGCTGACTACCCTTCAAGGTGTGTCACGTCCTTCAGGGTGTGGACAATGTGTCCGAGGGCTTACCCATCCTTGCTGTGGTTTGTTTCTCCAACAGGAGCTTCCCTTCCTCATTGCAGCTTCTGCTGTGTTTCTCTGAGCTCAGGGAAGCTCGTTCCTCGTGTGAGCATCTCGGTCGTCCTCTTCTTGCACTGTTTCTCGGCATCTCTCTTGCACTGGGGGACCCAAAAGGGGGCGGCTGTCCAGGTGCGTCCTTCTGAGCGCTCACAAGGTGGGAACAGTCGCTCCTCCAACCCTCTGAAGTTCATGGTTGCAGAGAATCGTGGGTTTGGAGCTGCTTTTTCCTTTTTTCATAGCATTATTTCTTCACCTAATGGATTTCTATCGTAGAGTCTAATAAAGATAAACAAATGTACAGACACACAAGCAATTACATTTGAGCAATATACTGACTTTCTGGACAAGCATACGATGTAATTACGCAAATACAGTGATGGAGAACAGGTTATTTTTTCTCCTTATCAATACAGAAATTTCATTGTCTCTCATCTAGAATTGGCCTTCCCCGGACTGAAAAAATACAGGAGGGGGATAATGAAAGAAATAAGAAGCTTCTTAAATTTGTTTCAAGTCATACATTTCTCATTTTGATGGAAAAGATTTTTCTCAAATGAACGGTTTATTATTGATTTGCCTGTAAATAGTGTGCTTGAATTACCCTTTCTGCAATAACATATTGGAAAAATCTTACAATTTATTCAATGTCTTGGTAGATCCGCAAACTCTGTGTTCTGTTTAGTGTGACAGCATCAAGTGTAGCCCATCCACACTATATTTCAGCCATTGATTTTCCTTTTTTTGAAGCGAAAACAATATTCTGAACTTGATTTGCATTTAGAAAGTAGCTCACATCTTCCCAGTGATGCTTGCAATTGCTGTGCTTAAGTTAATTTTGGCTTTACTGTGTGCTTTTTTTGACAAGCTATTGCATTTACAATTAATTGATGGAATTCTTTGACCCAATATATCTTAAGGTGTAAAGTATGTAAGATTTGAGGAAGGCTAGATGTGATGAGGCATTCTACAGCTATATTTGTTGGATTAGCGCTTACCAACTACTGAAAGTGATGATTACATTGAAATTCCCTGTGCTGTTAGATCTTTCTGCAGTTGTGATGTATGTCTTGTCTTAGCCCTTCACCCTAAATACCACAATGGGAAACAAAATCCAGGACTGCATGGAACGTTGCTCACACTCTGCCCAGCAGCCATACCAATATTCCAATATATAAACACTTACTTGAAGTACAGTATTATTTTTTTTTAGAATGACTAGTGCAGTAATTTTCAAATTAGGCTCTGACTCTGTGTTGGCCTTCAGGTTAATTCATTTTTTCCTTATGGCAATATTAATCCCTTTTCTCCAGGGGCTCATTTTTCACATTTTCAGTGCTAAGAGAAGACTGCAGCATGTTAAAAATCAAGACACTTCAAATTATGCCTGCTAGATGGTCTAGTACTTGATAGCACGACACAAATTTCATTTACATTTCTCACACAACTATTCAGTGGAGAGTGGGCTTAAATTGTTAATTCAGGGGAGATAACATCTCAGCTGGGGTTACACTTGCCCAGAGCTGTGCTTACAAATGCCAGCTGGAAAACTAAGTCTGCAAATGTGGCCTGATTTTCTGATTTCCCAGTGACTTGTTTCATGACCTTTATTGTGGTACTTCTGCCTCATTTCTCCATCCTTTTGTTCCAGAATGTTACTTTTCTCGTGTGTGTTGATATGTAAAGAATTGGCTTGTTGAGATGCTTCAATAGAACCTGGAGGAAGGTAGGAAATAAGAAGTAGTTATTAGTACTTCTGTGGTCTGAAGCTTAATTTATGAGCAGATGTAAACTAACTTAAAGGCTGTGTACAAAAGGACATGCATGCATTAAAAAGATATCTCAAGAGCCAAGTAATCATCTCCATTTCTTACCCTCACAGGATTAAATTTCTTAGAAAGTGATGAAGTGGAGAAAAACATTACCTCTGAAACAATTTAATATAAATATGAAGCCTTCCTGCAGTGGAGGTAGGATCAAGTGGGCAGAGCTTCACTTACATGATAGTCCCAGTGATTTAAATAGACCTCTGAGGAAACAAGATATTGCTCCAAATAAATCAAATTAGCGGTACTGTAACCCTGGGTGCTGTGCACCTAATATTGCATCCTAATAGTGCTAATTTAAGTTTCTTTAGAACATATCTGCAACTGCCTTTTTATATGTTAGTGACTATCACTCCATTTGGATTAAAAAAAAATAGTATCAGGATCTGAAATGAACTGTCTGCCTAGAAACGTTTGCTTTTCTATTCCCAGGGCACTTGATTAAATTAGATGACTGCTTCCCATCAAGATGATGAATTTATGCCCACACTAGGCAGTTCTCCAGCTGGTTAGAATAGCCTTCCATACATGCTAGGAAGTTGAATAAACAATACAGACTAATTAATTTTTCACATCCATAATCACCTGACAAACAGGAAGAAATGCTGCCATTAATTTCTTAATAACAGGTTAAAGGGTTGGTGATTGTTCTGATCAGATTCAAATGACATGAGTGAAAAAAAAATTAAAAATAGAAATAAGAACCCCCAGCTAGTTTAGAAGTTTTCAGTCAGAATTGACTCCGCTAACTGGGGACAAAAAGGTGGGAAGGGTGTATGGGGTGTGGATGGCATCCCCAGGAACACATGTGTCTCAAATGGCATGTTAAACCTGACCTCGTTAAGAAAAAGAAGAAATTGATACTGAATCAGCAGGTTCATAACTGGGTCTTCAATTCTGCTTTCCTTTTAATATTTATTGTTGCTGCATAGATCTTGTTCCATTTCTTTTTATGAGAGCAGTGCTTTCCACGTTTCCATTTCCATCAAAACCACATTCGGAGTTATTAGTGGCTTGTTATTATGCAGTACTGTACCAATTAATGGAGCCAACATCCGAGGAGGAGCACGTAAATCAATCCTACATGCGAGACGTTGGCCTTTGGACTGATTTTCTTACTCCCTAAAGTGTTCACAGAGAAGTGATTTCTGATCGTGAGGTGAAAGGTTGAGAAACAGAAAATACATATGGAGCAGAGATTTCAGCTTCAGGAAAGGTGCCAGTCCACAGGTGCTGTATCTTAATGGAGTTGAGTCAGATTAGTTTGATGCCTTTTGATTTTTGTTATTTTAATTCCTTTAAGGAATGTAAGAAATTCACTATTTAGTTGCCCTTCTGAAAAATATAAAAAATTAGCTGAAGACAGACTCTTTAAATCTGATAAATTCCTGATATAATTAACACTTTTTTTTCTCCTACATCCCCAGACTGATTCAACTTCCAGCTAAGTATTGAAGCATTCTAACAGCTAGTTTGAAGACAATTTAGTATATTGCTGTATAATATCTACTATTTAGAATAGCAGATATTACAGGTTTAAAGGATTAGGTAAAATAGGTAATGAATATGAATCGTGGTTATTCAGTTAAGTAGTTCTGCTCAATTATTTAGCCAAATATGTGCATGTACAGTGTATTTCAAATCTGAGTAAACAAATGCTTTGAAAGATGGGAAATCAAGAAAAAGACAAGTGATTTGCTCCAGAATTACAAGCGATTTCTGGTGGATCTCAGTCCTTTTGGCTGACACTTGCTTGTGGATGTTTCCATCTCTCCAGTATTAAACCTCTTTTATCATTATTGATGTGCCACACGACCACTGGTGAGATTCAGGAGTGTTCAAGTATCCTGTGCCAGGGAAGCCGATAGAAACCCCAGGTTTTTGTTTCACAGCCTTGTCATAAAAATCACTTCTGCATGTCTGCAGACACATCACTTTGGAATTTCATTCATGAGGACAAAAATTGAGCTGTTCCATATACTGGGAGGGGGTCTTTGCCTGGGCATTGTGTTCCTGTATTCCATGTGTTTTGGCATAGGGTAGGGCAAGGAAGAGGCTTGTGTTCTGCACATAGAAACAGGTATATGCAGATAGAAACCTGTATGTGCACACAGGTGTTTGTGTGTACTTGGAGGGTTCCTGAATGTATCATGTATTGAAGCTGACATACAGGAATTTATAAACTTACTGTGTTCTAGACTTGCTTTCTCTTTTTCACTTTATTTTTATCAGATTCTGAGTTCTAGGTGCAGTATGTTTATTGATTATAGGTATCAATACATGCGTGTAGAGACACAGTGGCATTTCTGTGCAGGAGTCAGGAAAGCAGCCCAGCCCAAGCAGTTCATAGGCTGCTTTGCAAACAGCAAAAGAAATGGGATTGGGCACAGAGTATGTTTTAGAGCTGAACAGATGCAGAGAGGAAATTTGATGTGTCTCACACTCACCCTGCCTGTGAAGGCACCATGTTATTTACGCCCATTTTCCAATATGAATTCTATTTATTTTCCAATGTGTGCAACTTTGACTAAAAGAAGAATTGAACAACTGTCAATAAAGCAAAAGATTTATTTCTACTGAAAGATGAATATGAATGAGCAACAAGTCAGGCAGAGTGTGAAAACATACTGTTTATGGCTGTGATGTTCATACTTGTTTCTCAGTGCTGGTTGATATTATTGCTACTGTGTATGCGTTGCAGTTTATTTTTATTCTATCCAAAGTTAGAATCCTTTGAGATGTAACAGTTAATATAACTTCATTTTGATTGAAGAGCTATCCTTTTCCATTCCTACTTCAAACACTTGGGTTTTTTGTTGTTAAAAGGGGAGGGAATGATAATCTTCCAATCACGCTAGAGGTGTTTTAAGTAATACAATAAAATCAGGCAAATAAAAGATCCTTGAATCTAATGATGAGCTACCCTGAGGTCCAGTGTAAATTTTTGTAGCACGTTGGCACTCAGGCTTCATAAAGTCTGGTTTTACAAAACCCAGTGAACAGTCTTAAACAGAATTACTTCCAGATTCGATAAAATTTTAGGAACCAGAACTAGTGGTGTTTGCTTTTATCTTGGTGATAGAAATGAACTCGGAATGGCTTTCTTATATTTGCACGCTCATTCATCCGTCTCTGGTTTTAATAGGTGTATCTCTGCCTTGTGAGGGTTATTTTAAGAAACACAAGATCTTTTATAGATGTAGGTGAGGCAAAGCGTAGAACTGTGAAGTTCTCAGGTTGGGTCAGAGCAGCAGCGAGCAGAACAAAGCAGTTTGCCAGTGTCCATCGTTATTTACTTGCCATCCCTTCAGGGCATTGGCAGCTGCCCGGCCACGTTATACCAGCTGTGTGCAGAGTGCCAGAGAACGGCCCAGTGTCCACCAGGACATGAACTGGAGCTGCTGAACTTCAGGCTTATCAAAATCACTTGATGAGTTCCTTTTGCTGGGTTCCAGCTCAGGCCAAGGAGCTCAGCACTTTACAGTTCATACCTCCTTTTTTCTGCGTCTCCCACATGGAGGTGAGAGGGCAGAGACTTTTTTGTTGAACTGGCAGATTTCAGACTCCTGGCAAGTCATCATCCAAAATATGCAAAGCGTTTTGATGCAATAAATAAGTACTGGATAGAGTATACACAACATATGGAGAAAACAATAAAACTCACTCCTACTCACACCTGATTTTGTATAAGCCAAGAATAACTGCAGTGACTCTACTGGGATTCCATTGGTGTAAAGTCAGTGCAAGAGGAGGGGAAGCAGCTTGCATGAGCTCAGTGTCTGTTGAGGTGATCAAATGCTGGCTGCTAGCTTGGGAGGGATGCAAGTCAGTGCAACATCAGTCAGCTGACATTCTCTACAAGGATAATCTGCAGATAAAGAGCACTTCCTTTTTCTCATTTTCTGGTTTTGGTTTCTGTCCTTTGCTAGAAGAGTAAATTTCTCTGTATTAACACTGCGTATCTCAGTTTTTCTTAATGCCGTTCTTGTGATTTTCCAATGTTGTCTTTCAGCATTATTTTCATCAATTATTTTCTTTTCATATTGAAACATGAATTCCTTTCATTTTAAGAAAAGGAATTAATTCCTCGACCCCCCCTCCCCCCCCGGTTTGTTACAAGTCCTAAGGCTTCATAGTTTATAATGTCACCAAGTGCCCACTCCAAACCATTGAGTCTGTTATTGAAAAATTGCCATTGGGAGGTAAAGGATTGCTTTTAAGGTTCAGTTGATTCCATCTTGGATGGTCCACAGACATGAATACCTGTAATGTTTCGTAACTGTGCATGCAGTCAACTCGTCAGTCATGTGGAGAATGTACTGAGTATAATAAAGAAACATGTTATTTCACATCTTCTGTAATAGCCATTCATAAAATGTAGTTTCTGGTAACAAGAGAAAGCCATTCCTGTTAAATAGAGAACTATATTCTATATGTGCATACTTCTCTAATCTGGTATATATGTGTGTGTGCAGATGAAGGTAGGGCAGATGTTCTATTACCTAGAGTTCATTCCAAGCACAAACTACCCAGGTATTACAGGTTCAGTGCAAGAATGAAAGGTAGAAAAGCACAGAAAGTAATAAGAGCAACCAGTAATTATTTTTAACCCGAATATGGGTAAGAAATACATTGAGTTGGCAGAAGCATGCTGCAAGAATCAACGAAAGTGAATTTGATGATTTAAATTTTCATGCTCCTTGTCTTTTCAGCCTAAGGGCATCCAGAAATTAGAATCAGCTCTAATTTTCAGCATTCTTTTTTCCCTAATTTACATTACATTTGTAACATTATTTCAATGTAGTGTGGTAACCTGTGTGAAAAACACAGTTGTCTAAACCATTGCTTGTGTTTTGGCTGTGAGCTCTGATGTCTCTGTGCCATCCCACGCCTGAGTTCATGACGCAGCTCCGCACCATCACAGCCCAGGGCAGCCGCACTCGCTGCCTGCTGTGCTGTCTCACCCCTCCCGTGGGGGGATCCTCGCAGAGAAAGGGGCTCTCTGAACTACCAGGCTGGCAGGGAGGTGGAAGACAAACTGCGCTACAGAGGAGATTAAAGATTTTCACTGGAAGGCTGCTGTCTAGAAAACAGGTCTGAACCTATTGGATCACTTTGTTTAAGCCACTGAGCTGTGGTAATTAGACTTAAAAGTGCTCATATTTTAAAGGACTGAGTTGCTGACTCTCGTTTGCCTTCTGGGGTGTGCTCTGCTCAGCACTGCACCTGATCCTCCCTGAGCAGCAGCTCGTGGGGTTTCAAGGCAAGCAGCAGTGGAGTAGATGACAGGTGTCTTGCAGGAAAGAGGTTTATGAAACATAATGCCATATGAAATATCAGGTCTTAATAAGTGCTGTCGGTGAGTGATGTAGCCAAGCAGCGCCCAGAACTTCTGGTTGTGGTAGTGCTGAGGGCAGGGAATGAAGTGAAATGGGAGCTTTTGTTGCACCTTTCCGCTTATTTTTCTCTACCACAGCTTTCCCCTGGCCCAGGAGCTTGTTTTTGGCAATGCCTATCTTAGATTACCGTAACAAATCATTGCCACCTAACCTGCCTGGCTTGTTCCCAGGGCTTTGGTACAACCACCTCTACCTGAGAATGAGCCTTTTGGGCCTCGCTGGTGCTCTGCCAGACTGAAATTATGGCATAACATGTGCAAGACTTTTCCTGAGAAACACCAGATGTGTGCAGTGGGAAGAACAGGTGAAAGATGTAGCATTTATGTTTAGATTGCGACTCTCCCCATCTTCAGTATTATCTTCTAGAAACAAAAAAGCCACGTATTTTTCCTGTGGTCGGTAACACCAATATTACTCATGTGATAGACACTGTATTGATAACAGCAAAATTCCAGCTCACAAAAACAAAAGCCACAGTGTGTGTAAGTAGGCAGTTCAGTAGCTATCCCTCAGGTGTGTCCTTTGTGTAAGGGTCAGGAAAAGGGTTGTGAAAGAAGAGGTGGAATTTAGAAGCCTCACTCAGTTTGGCCCAGAAAGAGATTTGGCATTTTCTTTTCACTTCACTGTGTTGATCTTCTTACATTTCTCAACATTTTCCAATCTGCATGCCTTATAATCAGTCAAAAAAACACATTCTGAATTTCCATGAGACTCTGACAGCACCTGCAGATGTTTTCATGAATATGTATTTAAAGGTAGAATAACTGATTCAATAAGCTTTAAAATTCCTGGCTTTGTGTGTGTGTGTGATCATTGCTTTTCTGTTTCTTCTCACAGAGGCAATTTCTCGGTAGATGTTCCTGAGCTCATACAGGAATATGCTTGTCAGAAATGGTGCTCCATAGCTCACGCTCCTAATTGAATCAACCACTGAAATGGGCACCAAGAAATAATGTTAAGCGTAAACCATATGGGGCAATAAAAGACAGATAATACCACTGAGTTCATTCTCCACTTGGGATACATTTCATCTAGAGGAACAAATGTTAACGTTCAGTCCCTTGGCTGAACCGAGTAGGTGTTGTGGGCACAGCTGTGGACTCAGGATATGCGATGCCTTTCCACACTGCAAGCCTTGGAGGGCCAAGGTCAGGTGAAGCATATGTTATTTCAGGATGATTGGATCAAATTGTTCTATCCATTTTAGAGTTTATGGCTTTATATGCAGCACATTCATGTATAAAATGACAAATACCATATTTGTCTTTTATTGGCTACATTTATTTGGTTAAACTTAGAAGAATTGGTTCATCACTTTCCCTGGAGATTCACAACCTGAGTTACTGAAAAGGTGAATGATAGGTAGGCAAGTGCCGATGGAGGAAAGACAAAACACTTCAGGAACTCCCAACTCATTTTCCTTTATCAGAAAAGAAATATTTATTTCAGAAAATAAGAAGCTAGAACTGTATTTTTGTTTGATATTTAAATCCCTGCCTTTTTAAGCTCAAGTGAGGCAGCATTATTCACTGGTATAATTAAAGAAGAGCGTGGACTTTGTAATAACGTGTCCTTGGAGCTGACAGGCAATGCCAATGATTAGAACTTTGCTGTGGGCCACATCTAAAATGAAGGCAGGTAATCTTGAGTGCTTTGGTTGGTTGCTTTTTTCCCCCTTTGCCTACTTCTCAGAAATTCCTTAAATTGACACTAATTTGATAGTTTCAACTCCCAAAGCCCTTTTGATTGTGAGGGTAGAATGTAAGAAATTTCCCTTGGTGTCAGTCAGTAACTTTTCCTTTTCTTCAGGTTAGAAAAGGTGATTGACAGGAATAGCAGTGCTGCTCAATACCACCATTCAGTTGGAATGGAAAATTAGATTGTCAGGCACTGGATATTTTCTTTGCCTTTTTAACAGTTGAAAACAATGACAAATGAGCAGGATGCAAAGAGTTCTTGGTTGACCTGCTGAATTATTTTTTTTTGAAAAAAGAAGCACCTAGTCTAAAAATGGTGTTGCAAGCGCGGAATTATCAATAGAATCTGCTAAATGAAATAATTTTTTCCCTCTTTCCATGCATGTGTGTGCATAATCTCTTGGCAAGTTGGAGAAAATGGATACAAGTCAGACATAGAAGTGAAAAACTTGAGTTGTGCTCTTTGCCCTCTCTCTTCTGTTCATCTGGTGGTAGGGATCATTCTCCATTTGTCCCTGTTCCATGTAATGCAGCCTGACTTAATCTCAGCTGATTGGGAATGCTGTGACTGAGTAAGGAGAGCAGGAATGCTTTAAAGAGAATTTTAAGAGAAGCTTCTATGTGGAGCCGTTATGAACAGATTCTTCACTCTTAAGGTTCTCTTATTATACCCCTGGTGCACTTTCTTGGCGCCGTGAGAGAGCTTGGAACATCAGATTGAGTAACAGTGACTGTGTTGGGTGGACAGTTGGCAATAGGGATTTATTTCACCTCCACAAAGTGTTCAGGAGGCAATTTTAAACAACTGATGGTGTCTGCTGATTTCCATTTTAGGCATCTATCTCCATGTCTTAAATTTAGGTGACTGCATTAAAGACAATTCACTTCTTTTGCTTTTTAAAATGTGGTGTGTGGATGAAATATGTAGCAATATCTTTTGCAGTCAGAGATAGTGCCCACAGCCGTGAAAGAAGATTAGTACGTCTTCTCTGTGTCCCATTGGTGGCTCACACAATAGAGATCTGTCTTCCACTAGCATTGCAGTGTTCAGTATTTGCACTGCACTTGATCTATTACATTACTAAATGCACTGGAAGGACTTTCTGAGATCACAGGGCACAACTGGTGGTGAACAAAGACCCTGAAATGTGTCCCTTTGATATTTCAAAGCAGTATTTCAGAGTGGTTTGTGAGTTACCTGTGGGTTCAGTACTTTGTCTTGAAAATTTTCTGGCAGATTTTGAATTTCTCACTAAGTTAGCAGTTGGGTGATGCAATGCTCGGCTTTAATTTAGAAGTTATTCTCTATCACGGTGTTTGTGCTCGGGTGAGAGTTGGAGCTCTTTGAAGAGTTCATTGTTGGGTGACTGATGACCTGGTAATGGTCACAAACAGCACGTTGTGTTCAGCTCCTGTTCTGAAAGTCTCAATTCCACTTGTTGAAGGCATTGCCATTTTGCAGCAGTTATTTCACTAGTTATTCTTTTTATCTTTCCTGCTGGATGTCTGCCCTTGTAGCTGGAGTTCCACAGTCGGAAGTGGGAAGGTTCATTTATGTTCCTGCATATTACGTCAATGTGTGGTAAAGGGAAATTCTCCTAATAGGCAAGTTTGAAAGTGCTGCAGTGTTGCTCTCTTGCATACAGGTTCAAACTGCTCTCGTAGAACTAAAAATAAAATACAGGTCTCCACTGAGCTGTGGAATGACAGGGAGATGATTGTGGCATCTCTTGTCAAGGTTTTGCCTTTTTATTTTTTTTTAAGTAAATTTTATCCTCCCTGTTTTTCTTGCAAGCGCCTGAAACCACCTGTTTTCTTCTGCTTGGCTAGGTACTTCTGTTCAACACATACCTTTCCTTTTAGCAGAACAGCCACAGGGCTTCACAAAAATGATAGGGTAAAGACAGAGTCCTGATTCTAAGTGCTCACCAGCCAGCAGGTCTAGTCAGGTATGAAAGAAACCATGTGAAGCACCCGCTGAAAGAACAACAGGAGCGTTGTGCATGGGCAGATGTGTGCAATACTTCCTGCCCTTTGTGAAAAGCTTCCTAAGAAGCACAGACAAGTCCTTGACTTATCACAGGAGGCAAAATTCTGGTGGGCAGTCTCTGTGTCATTTGTTATGTAGCAGCTAAACCAAAGGTGAACGTGTCCAGCTAAAAGAGCTGCAAATACAACAGAAGTTTAATAATATCTAGGGAGTAGAGCAAAGAATTATCTATTCAAACTGCTTGAATTGATAAAAATTATGTCCAATTCTCTACTGTATAAACTGTATCTCCATGTCCTTGGGAAATCTGAGACAAAAGAAAACTAACCCAGGACGGGCTGCGTACTGCAGGCTGTAGAAGCAAAGAGCCAGCTTAGATCCAGTGAAAGGTTCATCTGATTAATGAGTCAGACTCCAGTATTTATCCTGAAATAATTAGGATGGGACTACATTCATCTATCTGCACGTGAAAAATGAACGTTGCAATTAGAAGGAGGGCTGTGCACTTTGTGCTTTATGTTTATGCAAAATTATGTTCTGGGGACATCACTGCTGTCCTCTCGTCCAGCCTTCAAAAATTCCTGTGCCTGAACTAGAGTTGTACATCTTCTCATTGGAACTTCTAAATTCCATAGTGTCATGTGAGGTCTTTTACAGACCTGTTTCATTTAGTGAGCAAAACAGAAAAGGAAGTTTTTGCTGTATGGTTTTTTTTGTCCCTGAAGTTCAGTTTGTGTCTCATGTCATATTTATTGCCCGCTGCACAAAGCCAGCTCCCAAGTCACAGTTACTAATTTTCTCATGGGCTTTTAAATGGTGTTTATCATATTTTTCACTAAGGTATGTGAGGACTTCAAAAGCATTAATGAACTTGCACAAACCAGCTTTGAGATGAATGGTATTAGTGTTATCTCTCTTTTGGGCTGGGAATAGAAGTACAGAGAGATTAAGGCCAGAACTCACTATGGGTGTTCTGTTTGAACCATTTATCACCTGTCTTCTGTCTGCTGAAAGTATTTAGCATTATATAGCAATTTGAACATCTAGGACTCATCTCCCATCACCTTTGAGGTACTTGTGAGTGCCAGACAATGGGCGCAGAAGCTGAGTATTGAACTGTTTCCACGAGGGCAAAACTCTTCAGGTGAATTCTGCAGTTTCTGAACTGTTTGAACAAATCGAACAGATCACGTCCACCAATGTTGTGTACAAACTGTCAGAACAGGGGAAAGATCTCAGTCCCTTAGGATAGTGCTCATCCTTTCTGTGCATGAGACCATCCTTTTTTGCCTGCAATCTCCATCTTTTTTCTTCCACACTCTCCAGTTCTTGGGGGGGAGGATCCTCTATGTAACCATTAAGGATGTTTTCTGTACTAAAAAGCTGTAATAAGGGGCAAAATTAGTAGTGATGGAAAGGACTTACATAGATTTGTGGAAGGAAATCATATTTATAAATAGGTTAGGATTTTTCTAAGCAGCCAAAAGACACGTGGTTAGGAATGACTTGGCTGTTGTACCATGTGCAGATTTCTCCAAAGCTTATTACATTTCTTCCAGTGTGCTTTAAATCAAGTAAAGTCAAAAGAGTTATTGCTCCTAGTGAGTGATGTCTGGGGACACATGAGGAGGATTTCAGATAGAGTCTTGTAAAAATCATTAAAGGTGTCTTTGTTCTACATGCCCAGGGAACAAAGAACAAGGTGGTAAAGTTCAGAAATTGTAAAGTAACACTCAGGAACAGCTAAACCGGACCTTGCTGCCGGGAGTCACTGTGCAAAAAATGGCAGAGAAATTCAAGTGTTGCTGATTCTGAAATGGTACCTGTATGCAACTTCAGAATTGCTGTATTTGTCACTGCATTATTCAGAGACATCTTGGGCTATTATGGATTATTCTGCGGTTGTGCCCACCTAATTCCAAAGGGCAGACACATTTTTAGAAGGTGATCTCCCTCTTTAAGTTGGCAAGAATATTTAAGACCCAGAGAAGAGATGGAGAAGAACATTGTGATGACAAAACGTTGGAATGAATTCCCTGTGTGGAAAAGTGAAATGAACTAGAACTCGGAAAAGAAACAACTGAACCAAGCACACAATAAGGGTCTCTAAATGAATGCAAATAAGGACTGATTATTCATCACCTCTTGTAACAGAAGAGCCAATGGGCAACCACTGAAACTCTTATAAAGCAAATTGAAACCAAAATGCTGTGTTTTACATGCCATGCATAATTCAAGTGTGTAACTCAGGATTTTATATATATCCAAAGTATAAAAAGAACATTTAGCAATTAGAGAAAATCACGGACCCATCAAGGGCTATTAAACACAATGATGCAGATGCAAACTGTAGCTCAGGAAGTTGGGACATTATACTTGCAGAAGTATTATCTGTATTTGCTGGTTTTGTACTTTTCCCACACTTATAAAATGTTCTCCATGCTGAGACAGATACCAGATTACATTTTTCATCTGACCTAATACAATCTGTTCTTATTTTTCTAACAACATTCTGACAGAAACCCAAAGCAGGTTTGTCTTGTGCGTTTAATAAGGCACAACAAGCCAATTTTTGTCCCCTTTTCAAGAAAATACTGAGAAATTACAGCAGTGGGTTTCACAGGTAGTTTCTAAGAGCGAGGGACAGATCTTTTGCCAGGGCTTTTGCTTTGTTCTCTCATCCTTAAAATCTCTCTCATATCCTTCTTCCAGCTCCTTTTGTCAAAATTGATTTCATCCATCAGTTTGTATCTCCTCCGTTTGTTCCCTGGCACATTTTTTTCCTAACTGTGATGTTTAACTCAAAACTTCCAGTTTCTCCTCAGTTCCACATCTCATCCTAACAGGTCTCCACTACTCTCTCCATCCTTGTTCTTTCCACTTTCCAAAGCCAACCATTAGGGGTCCACCTTTGATTTATGTTAGTTCCCTGCAGTCCTTTATTTTTCCAGATTCCAGTGTCAGAAAATCCTACCAGGGAGGTAATTTTTCTGATAAATTCCCTGAGGGGCAGGCTCCTGCAAATGAACGTTACTGCAAACAGCTCAAGTTAGGAAATATAAACAACTGAAAACAAGGCAATTAAAAGCATGCCAGTTTTTACTTTTATGATTATAAATGTAGGTGCTGTTATGTATTTATGTGTGACAGATGCTGAGGCCAGAATGCTGGTAAAATACAGCTGTTCCCCAGCTCATGGAGCGTGCAAAAGAGTAGAATCACTTGTGGTGTGTTTGTTACAGCTGAGTAGGGGCTTGGGGCAGCCTCACCTCTTGGCACTGCCTCTCATGTGGTGAGGAGATAGCCAGGGGACATCTCTTCCTCTGTGATTCTGCCTCCTCTGACAAAAGGCTGGAGCTACCCTTTTGGAAAGAGTGGCTCAAAGAAATCTAAAGAACTAAAAGCAGGGGGAGACAATAGATTCTGGAGTCTTCTTGCCTGCATCGTGTCCCCTCTGACATTCCGAGCTAAAAGCAGAGGAGGTGGCAGGGACTGCTCTCTGATGCCATCAGACCATCTTCCATGGAAATAAAAGCAGGAACCCGAGATTAAACAGCAGCCACGAAGCTGCCACACTGCCCATGCTGTGCTTGCTGAGCTGTCGGAATGCACGGGAGTGTTTTTCGGAACCATCTGCACAGGGCAGAGTTGTCAGGTTTTCCCCACCCACGGCACTCTCTGTGCACCTCGGCCCTGTACGGTTTTTGGCTGTGTTACACCCCAGGTTCTCAGGGGCCTCCTCTTTCATCATCCCACGTGGCAATGGTTGTGCTGTGCATGGTGCATCTCAGGAAAGCTGACAGGAGTAGAGACATTTCGCTCTCCTGCTGCTGTGTTCCTGCAGTAGAGGAATGTATCGCCACACACCCACCATAATCTGCTCCAAAACATTTCATTTCCAAGGAAAGGAAAAAAAGCCAGCCCACATTTCCATGCTGTTATGCTGTCTGGAGCCAAGCTGTTTTGCAGTCCTAGACTGAGCAAGCCTCAGCTATTGCTGCCTCCCCCCTGGCGGTGGGGAAAGAGTCAGGGTAGTGCTCCTGGATTCTGGTGGCCTCTGCACAGGGAAGTGCTGTGTATGCAGGGTGACAAAAAGAGCGTTCCTTTTTTCTTCAGATGCACTTTAAGGCATGTTCAAGTCATTGTGTAAATTAAATAACTTGATGTAATCATCTATAGCCAGGAAAAGTGAAGCCAAACCTTTTTATTGGCGGGGTGGGGAAAAGCAAAGAACAAGTTCATAGAATTATTCTTTTCTTTTTTTTAAAGAAAATTAATGGTTAAAATTGTCATGGTTTTCCTGAATCTATGGCATTGAATAAACAACTCTGTGTGATGCAGAGCATTAGGACCAGTCTGTAATCTGTCCAGCCATATATCCTACTGTTTTTCCTCATCAATAAGAGATTAAATTAAGATGACTCCTATCAGCTGAAAATAACAAAGAATGAAAAAGAAAATGGTTTGAATTGTGCCTGTCACTTTCTAGAGGATATCAGCTTGAAGCCTGACAATCAAAGACTCAAAATACTTGAAGTTCCCGTTGTAATCAGGAGAAAAATTCCTGACTGGATAACCCACATCAATAATTTCTTAAGCAAGGACTGGTTAACTCATCAAGTATTGCAATTTGGGTGTTTCTGGATGGATCAAAGGTGACTTTCTAAAAGACTGTTTAGAAAAATCAATTTTCTTATCGTGCTTGGTGGTTCAAGTTCAAAACTCAGCACAGAGATAGCAGGCACTTGTGTCTGCTGCATCAGAGGAAAAGGTGGTGAGAAGGGTAAGGGCACAGCTTTTTGTAACAGCCTGGAAAAGAAACAGGTTAACTTACCTGAAGCTGAAGTTAAGTACAGAGGCAGAGTGAAATGCAGATGTTATGTGTCCAGGGCCAGCCCAGGCCTCCTTCCTACCAGGAGCACAGCTATGGGATAGCACTGATTCTTCACGGTGGGGGCTCCTTCTTGGGAGCAGGAGCTGTCCGAAGCTCTGTGGGCATGGTGGTACTTTGGTGCCAGGCCATGAGCTCCCTGCCAGCTCCTGGGGAACAGTGAGACCATACCCAGTGCAGCAAAGTGCACTCGGGCACCCTCCGTGCCAAGCTATAACCAAACTCTTCCGATATCAGCTGCAACTCATTTCTCTAGAGATCTAAAGTCCATCAGATAGATTGATTGATTGACTGACTGATTTATTACATGTGGGAGAAAGAATTGCTCTTTCAGTTCTTGAACGTCAAGCCTGTGGTAGATTGGCCCTGGGCAGCAGTGAAATGTCTGCCCGATGTTTTGCTCACCGAACTTGCTGTTCAACAATTTTCAGCCCAAGTTCTTCCTAGGGAAACCAAAGAGTGAGAGAGTTAGGAAAACAGGTATGTTAAAAAAAATTCCTCTGCCTCTACTAACCTGTGCATAGAAAGAGTTGACTGGTTCAGTTTGAGAAGCTTACATTTAGCCTAAGGCACTGGAGGAATTTTAAGGATTTTTGGTTTGCCAGCTAGCCTGAAAACGACAAAGCATTTTCTAGAGACCCAAGATTAGTTGCTTTGATGCTTCCCTTTGCTAAATTGAGGGATGGATTTCAGTGTATTCTACTGGTGATAAAATTGGGAAGCTCTATAGAAGGTACTGAAAACTGATCAAAGGCTGAGACCAGAGATGGGCTGTCCAAATGACTGGATTCATCTCCTGGGTAATGGCTCGAGCTGACAGACTGATGGGACATGAGGAGCAGTGAAACCCAGGTGGAAAAAATGGGTTACCCTGCTCTCATTAGCTTTCCATTAACGTGGCATGGTTTGATTTATTACATCACCTAAAGAGCAGAGCTGTTCAGAAGTGGATAACTCTAAAGTTTAATGGCCAGATTAACTAATGCTGATGCACAGAGGTTTAAATTAAACCCCTCTAAGCTATCTTGGGCCACTGCAGGATTCCACAGGAAGGATGCCTTTCAGACCCATTCTCTGCTGAGATTATGTCTGAGCACCTTTGAATTTCACTTTCTAAATGCTGTAAAGGAGATGTGTTAAATTGCCTCAGATAAGGTTCCACATGATTCTTGTAAAGTGTTTATTTTTCCTTTGAATTACACACGCTTCCTAGATAGCATACTTAGTTCCATGAAGATACTGAATATTGTGCCTTTGTTTCCCTTTGCTGTAGGGTTTCACACACGTTCTTCCAGTAGCCGAGATTTTGTGGCTCATTTTCCTCCTATTTCATTGTACAGACATCTGATTCTGAATTGTCCTTAATTTTAGACGTGCCAAAGTCACTTGAAGTTTGGAGCTGCAAATTAATCTCCACCTCTGTCTTGCTTTATGAACAAGGGGAATTGGTTTATTTGCATTTTCAGACTAAAGGCAATGCTTTTGCATACACTGTTTTCTTGTTCTCTTTGCAGATATTTGAGTACAAGTCTGTTGCTTTTATTCACTTTTTTATTTCCACTATGAAATGTCGGAAGCCCCCAAAAGCTACAGCACTCCCTTGGGTGCACAGTTATCTGAGCTAATACACAGATGATTTAGATAGTAATGAAATAACGATGTATAATGAGCACATTTAGCATTTTATGCATGTGAAGGATCCCAGTAGCTCAAAGGCAGAATTGATCTTGATTTTCTGTCTCTTATGCTCTAGGAATAACCAAGCTATTACAATGTTATCTGATGACCTACGCAATTGTAAAAATTTACTTGCACGGTGTTTCTCCCCTGACACATTCTCTTTTTTTCTGTCAAATGCATTGTTCATTATTAAAAGGGAACATCACAAAAGAAAATGGCAAATTTCTGTCTTTTCTCATTAAGAAACATTTTATTATACCTAATGTATTTACCTTCCTTTATGCTGAAAAACTAGTATACTGTATGGAGAATACTGTTGTCAGCTTTCTCGAGACCAAACTTCAGAATTTCCGTCCCTAGTGATTTTCAGGCCATCCTTCAAATTGGGTGCTTTAATATTTGAAGTATACCAGGTGTAATTTAGACAGTTGTTATGCTTTTGAGTATTGTAATACATGAGGTTAGTAGTTTAATACCCCTTGGCTTGTGAAAAACTTGCTGTGCTGTAAGTGAGAAATATTGAGTTATAGAGCAGCGTTTGAAAGGCCAGATACAATAGGTTGTATGGATCAGTAAATGCACAAAAGAAAGGAGTCATTCTTTGTTCATCAGCCATCCAAATAACCTTTGAAGCCACTGAATATTGTACGTACAAAAAGTATGCAGGGTTTGGCCAGGATTTTGTCTCCCTCTATGTGTAGAGAAGCAATCATTTCTAAACTAACAACTTAAGACTGCCATCCAGCTATGTCTCATATCCCTTACAAACCTAACAAACATAAAAGCTGGCAAAGTTTGTGCACTGGTTGTGTTTTCTACTGTGCTGAAGAATGACCTTTATGATGTATGAATGAATAGGGAAAAAAGGGATTGTGGAAAGAGGAAATTAAAGCTGCTCCTGAACGTTGATCTGGTCCAGACACTGACTAAATGTTGCAATAGCCCTGATTGGTATAGAGCTCCCCAAGTCCTCAATGAGAGCATCTCCAGTATTTGAGATGGGTAAAATCTAGAAAAATGGGCAAATTCTGCATCTCAAATACATAATTTCCCTAATTTTCCTAGTTTTTATGTTTTGGTTTTGGTTGTGTTGTTGTAGTTTTTTGTTTGTTTCTTTGTTTTTTAACCCATCTCTGGGAAACAATAGCTATGACTTAATCTGGTCCTTGAAACCGCAAGCATTTCCAGGTACTTGGTTTGGTTACTCAGGGACCCCGGGTCTGAAGCCATATTTCCAGTTCTGGAGCTGTGATGGCAAGATTGCTGGCCTGCACCACACAACCCAGAGACATTTCCTGGGGCACTACCTTCAGTAAAGAACCTGAAAAGAGGAAGAAAGGGAACCTCCTTTCCTGCTGCCCTGACTTTGACTTCAGTTTTAGTAACTCTCCAGCTCTGAAAGTTTAAGGGCTGTCAAGCTCTTTTTTCATCAACACATGAACCAGTAAAGTACTCATATCTGTCAGAAATCACACGGAGTCACTTAATTAGCTCCTGAGTTGATGCGGAGGCAGGACAGATCAGTCTGGCAGAACAGCTGGGGGTACCTTAACTAGCAATAAATAGGAGTCTATTCCTTACCTTCTGCCCTGCTCTTACTCACGCGATCTCTCTTCACGTTCCTTCTATATGATAGTGATGTACAAGTCAAAGAACAACTGTAAAGAAACATTCTACATTTATAAATGCAGGAATACTAAAGACCTGGTAGAGGCCACAGTGCTGCAGTAGATGAAGGTGAAGATCTAATGGAATATGCAATTAATATATGCAGCATCATTCTTTCATGTGAGAGCATCTGATTAGAAACAAATGCTATATCCAGCGGGGGGATTTGGAAGCGTCCTGTTTATTGTCGTGCTACCTGCCTGTCATGGGCAAACTTCAAAAGGTAAAAGGTATACAAAGCCATACAAAATTAGGTCAGTGACAGGGTGATATTTTAGCACCACCTATTCATTAAGAATATCATTCGTTCACCAGATTTGCCAGTTTAAGATGCCCTGTCTCAGTTACCTTTGACCAATTGCCCATCCTCACTGTCAGCTATGAATACTGTTCAAATTTTAAGGTGACATGGCCCACTCTCTTAGAACTAAATTAAAAAAAACCTCCAAACCAGAAACCAACAACTCCCCGCTCCCTTCTTCTTTACCATTTTAAAACAATTAACTCCTGAAATTTAATTCACATAGTCGTTTTTGTTCAGTAATTCACCACAGGTGCTAACTTCAGTATTTCCTTTGCAATGTAGGTCACCAAGGAATATCTTGAGGTCATCTTTTCCTTATGCTGAAACAACTTAATAGTGATTTTAATTCCACTGCAGTATTTCAGATTCAAGCAGTGCCTTGCAAGTGGAAGAGGCTGTATCTCACGGCTCTTTTGCCAAAATCTGGAGACATACGTGTCACAGTAAGGGCTGGGCAGATCAGGCAGCAGTGCGCAGTATTTTGGCAAAACTACTGGCATTTTCACAGGAGAAAACTATGGTGCTCCCAAACTCACTGAATTTGTGGCATGGCTAACCCCATCATGGAACTCATTTAAGTGGTCTTTAGTGCCTGGTTTAGTTAGGGGTTTTTATTATTTTGTTTTATACACGTAGATTAGTTTGTGAGTATTAAGTTGTTGGCAACTGAACTTGCATAGAGTTTTTTCCATTCCTTCTCTACACTACTTGGTCTCTTAAAAGGAATCCTCTCTTTGTTTAGTAATTGTTCGTTAGGTATTTTGAAATGAGTTATTAGATGGATTATTAGAAGAGCTTTTTCCAGTGACTGTTAGAAATATTTCTACACTGAAATGCTTCCAGTATTGGTGGTAGCTTCTTTGCTTGAAAATTTTTGCTGATAATTTTATGGCTCTGAATATTCATAAAGAGGGTATTTATGCTGCACAGGGCAGGACACTTCGCTCTATAGTGTATAATGGATTTATTCCTTTTAGCATGTCATACAGAATGAGAAATTCTAGGAGGAGTTTAATTTTTTTTCTATTTTCCTGTGCCATTGGATTTGATACATTTTATTTTTTAACTCAGATATTGTTATGAAAATAAAAAAGCTGGAAACATTTATATAACATAATGAAGGCACGGACTAAATTCTAGAGTCGTGGTTATGTTTTAATAATATCTTGTTTATTCTTCCTGCAGTTTATCTGTAACCCTTGGGATGTTTGCTATGTAAATACAGCATTAATGGTGTTTTATGACTCAGTTTCTGTTCTGGCTGCAGTTGCTCAGCAAGGCTCTAATTAATGTTCAGAGTACTCCACTGCTATGAAAGACAGTGAGAACTGAGAGCTTCCCCTTCCTCTTGGAAATCTGGACACTGGGCAGCCTTTGACTCACTAAGAGGTGCTAGAGAAAAATCTATTTGTTGTATGTGCATCTTCTTTTCCCAGGGAAATTTACTGCTGAATTATACCATAACACCTCCACAGTAGTAGAAAAGCAAAGGACTTCTCATCCAGGCTTCGAGATTTTATCTCAGAGGGAGGAGGAGGCAAAGAGGCTTCAGTACCAGTGCTAATGCTCCAGCCTTCTCAAACGATTTAACTTCTTAAACATAAAGCTGAGTGCCAAGTGCTTAACATTGCCCTTAGGAATAGCAATTTCCTCGTAAAATCAGGCTTGCCATTAGCAGATGCAACAAACTGGGGAGTAGCATCCTTGGGAATGTGAGTAGATCCCTATTGTGAAACGTGTCTTCCCTCTGTTGTTCTTTGTTCTATCCATGCGCTCCTAAAGCTGGCACAGGCTGCCACATATTATTTTTGTTTCTTGTTACTGAAGTTCAATAAAACAATGGCAATGTGATTGACAGCTGGATCAGGTTCTGTGTGTAAATATCAGCCTGGGACAAATTGCAGTTTTCAGTGTTTATGCTTGTTATGTTTTCAAGCCATACAAAATTGGACAAGAGTTTTGAAATTCCACAGTAATTTCTTTGCTAGTCAAACCTAAATCTCACAGTGACCAGAATTGGAACTGATGGGGAATGGATTTACTTTGATTTGCAATGAAAAATGCACAGGGCATGTTGCAGGAAAGAGGTCTTTATTCAGGATAATAAATGGTCATTATTGCACTATGACAAGACTGAAGGTTCTTGTGTGGGCATGGGAGGAGTGGCTTCATTCCTTAGCCATTGGTGCTACCAAAATGTGACACCCCATACCCGTTTTTGCTGCAAAGGCCACGGTTGTGTCCAGTTTTGTGGTTTCTGCGTGATGTTTTGTGGCTCCGTAACTGTCCATCTTGTGCAGGGCAGTAGAAATGCTTTCAGGAATTGGTTATCCTGTGTTCTCTTCCCAAATGTATCTTTTCTTCCCACAGGCAAAAGCACCTTGGTGGTCAGGGGGCTTTGAGATTTCCAGATTTCACAGCCATTAATGGGGGAGTATTTGGTGAAGAATTTCTTGTCATTTGCAGGGGTGGAGGGAGAGGTTCTTTTCAACAACTATAACTTTAACCATAGTAAAAGAAAAAAAGATGTATTTTTTTGGTTGATTGGTTGGTTTTCTCTTTTGCTGCCTTTGCTATCAAGGAATGAGGCTGAAAGAGTTTCATATCGGGCACTAAAGGGTAGGTTTGCATATAGCCATATATATGCACATCTGACAAATGCAATATTATCAATTGCTATTCCTTTTAAATAGCTTTAAGACTTCTCTGCCTGCTAGTATTCGGTACTCACAGACAGGGTCATGGAAAATAATTATTATCTTCTTAAAATTGCTTCAAGTCCACTGTTTATGGACTTAAACCAGGGCACATTTCCCATGTATTCAATGTGGCTTTTGAGATCAGTCAGTTTATATACTCTCTGGCAACCAGGTAGTTTTACTTTTTGTTGTCTGTCATCTTCACTCCGTTTTTCCAATGGTACCATTGCTAGTTTCCACTAGTTAACAATTTTCTCTAGGAATTTTTACTTTTAGCGGAAAAGAAAAGGGAGTGGAGGGGCAGAGGGGAAAGCACTGTTATTCATGCGCAAAACTCTTCAGCAAGTGTCCTTTAGGCCTAACTGCAGTACAAACCCTACCCCTGAAGCGTCAGGAGGGATTTCACAGGGGTTAATTGACTATATGGAAAGCTGGCAGTTTATCCAGTTAGTTCCCAGGAGCCATAAGGAGAAACTAGAACTAAATTGCCCTCTATGATGTAGAAAAATGAACCCATACAGATAACCATTTCCAGAGGGCAGAGCAGAAGCAGGGCTGGAGCTGCCCTTGCAGAGGAGGGGTGGTCCTCAGCTGGAGTTATTGGGACAGCTCTTCCTTCGGGGAGCGAAGCAGGACGAGCCTGGCCGGCTGCTTTCAAGGCTTGCCTGCCTGCTGAGGAGCAGCACAGCACATCCTTGCAGCTCTTACCTACACACTGATGTGGTGCACTGGTACAGGGCTTTGTCTTTATTCACAACACATTCAGTGTGTCTCGGCAGGGGAGGAAACAACACTGTCAGCCTGTTCTCTGCCACCGTCTGCAGAATAAACTGAACTCTAACTCACCATTTAAGAGGGAAAGGTAAAGAGAGACAGAGAGAGAAAGGGATTTGCTCTCTGGCTTTTTCATACATTAGCTCTCTGCAAAGGCACAAAGCAGAAGGAGCAGCATCAGCAACCTTGCAAGCAGTGACTCTGTTTCCAATTAATATGGTCTGAGCTACTTTGAGAAGCCAATTCGTTACTTACACAAATCACACTTGAGCTTTGCTGAAAACTGGATGTGCCAAGCACACCTTTGCTTCTGATTTATACATAAAGACTCGCATCTCTCACAGAACAAACCTTATCAGGAGAGATTCAACCAAGGCAGGTAAGAGATCTCTACATAAGTGTCACCTTCTACATTGTTAACATATGTTAACAAATACTACTTCTGACTACAGTGCCTGCCTGTCGTTGAGTACTTAGAACTACTGTGTCTGTCCTTATGTTATGCTATCCTTAGGCAAGTTTAATCCCAACAACATCTGCAGTGTACTTTAAAGATGTATTTTCAAATTTTCCTAAACATTGACTGTCATAGTGAATTGTAAATCTTAAAAGTTAAGTTTTGAGTGAAGTAATATGTTCGTAGAATGTGTTTTGAGATCTATCTCTTGCTGTTTCTATATGATGTTTAATAATCAATTGGTGGCATTTAAAATTAATTTCTTTACTGTTATATTTTGATGCATACGATTTGTGTACCAATTAGTCTAATAACACATATTCCCAGGCAGCCCTAAATGATCGAACTGAATAGTTTTAAGAGTTTAGTCATGCTTATCCAATTGGCAGAAATACAGTTATGAGCTTTTGCACATGGCATAAGTGATTAGTTTTGTTTGTTTGGTTGATTTTTGGTATTTTTTGTTATGGTCAAGTGAGTTGCTTTGTCAACATGCAATTCAGTAAAAGAAATGTGATGTGATGATGATATTACAAATATAGTCTGTGCCCAGCTGTGTGAAAGAGAACATGCCTCGGTTATAATGCAGTATTGTGTAAATAACAACACTGCTGATTATTTGACCTGCTGGGATTTGGCAGGTCAAATAACAACAAAGCACATTTTTGGGCAGAGAGTTAGAACCAGTCTCCTCTGCAATCTTGACACTGACTGGTACTTGGAAACAGAGAGTAACACAAAAATATATTGGCAAAGGTTTCATCTTTATGAAGTTTGTAAGATGAGATTTTTTTTGGCTCTGACTGGGTCTATCCTGTGTGTCGTAGATCATTTCTGGAACTCTGTGCTTGACATAAAGAATAGGCTAAATGAATCACTGTTATAGGATGAGAGGAGAGAGCTAAGAAAACTGTAAGAGGATGGATAATAAAGACTGCTCTAGTGACAGTGAACATTAAATTTGAACATAACTTATTCGAGGAAGTGCATAAATAAGCCTTTTCTCAAACACTTTTCAAATGCTGACCTGTAACTTTCTTATTTTCCATTTTGCCTGTTAAGTCTTTTACCATGCAGTTGTTCTTTCTGATTATTTCATCTATACCAGATTTTCAGTTCTGATGGAATAAGGACTTTTGATGACATTTTCTGTCATTTTTAATTTTAAGTTGTCATATTGCTGCCAATCAAAGTGGAATTCAGATGAGCTCTCACAGTGCATGTGGTCTTGGCTTTTATCCAGTAGCGACTTACTGAAAGAATTTGAGAGACTAAAAATGAACAAATATCATTAATTGCCTGGACTTTTGTAATTTCTTTTCATTTGGGTTACTTTGGTTCTGAGAAGATGTGGATACTCTTTATAGAAAATAAGCTTTTGCATGGAATAGGGCAAGTTTCCAGACCTGTAAGAAGCTGAAGACTTTCTTTTGAACTTTTTCCTGGCTTTTCAAAGTGTGGTGGTGTTTTGTAGGGAAGAAACAGCAGCTCTGCAATTCTGGGAGAAATGTTAAATCTGATTAACTCAAAATAAATGAAAGATCTGCTACAGTTATTGCCTAAAATCTACAGGCACAGAATTCTTACTTGTTCCAAAATGGGGTGGGGGAAAAGAGAATAGTCACAGGATAAAAAGTTTGAATGTGTCTGATAGTTGTTTTACACTTTTAGACCTCTGAGGAGGAAATACTTTTGGGGTGCAGCCAACAAAATCTTCAGTTAGATCCCTTGAGTGAAACACATGCAGTGACATCAAAGGAGGGACACCTGTTGAGGATGTGGCTTTTGGAGAGTCAACAGTCTTCAGTTTGGGGTGCTAATGCTGTCTGCATGATTTCTGCAGGGGTGCTCGTGTTGTCTGGATTGCTCTGCACTACAGGGCTGGGCGAACTGTGGCCAGGAGGGATGTTTGAGGTTGAAGATAACTGGGAGTAAATGAGGGTCCCAGGATGGCAACCAATGAGTGCATTTATACAGAACAGTGTTGAGTCTTTGAATCCTGTTCTGGGCAACTTGCTTTCCTTAGGACATTGACAGAGAGGGACTGAGGAAGCCTGAAGGTACCTTGGCACAGCTACAACAATCTCAGGACTTCCTTGTGCCCCCACATGGTGGACCAGGAAGGCTGTGCCCTGTATCGCTATAGGAAAATGATGTCCTAGAAGAGAATCTGTGTGTTGGAGATGCCAGTTTGCTGTGTGACTGTGCCTGCAGGAGAGGTGTCTGGTTTGTGGATAGTCCTGGAGCAGGTCTGCTGAGCACCCTGATGGGACAGAGCTAGGCCAGCAGAAATCCTAATAAAGTCTTGGCATAAACACATTTGCAAAGTCTGAAGAAAATGCTTATGTACTGTAAAGCACTTCTCTTTAATTAGAACAGTGACAGCGTATGCCAAGCTACTGTTTGGCCCCATATTTTATGGAACCGTCCAGAGAACTGTTGTTTGTACCAAATCTGATCAAACTTCCATTTTTGTCGTTCCCCTCTGCGGTCTCTCAGAAGCAGAAAATGAGCACAGTGCAGATAGCACGTGCCTCCAAGTAGTTCTCTGTGCCTCAAGTGGGGAAATGAGCTGTTCAGAACACTTTTGTCAGCACTGCACCGGCCAAGAAGCCCTTTTGCTTAGCAGAGAATGAGGATTTTTTTGTTCTTCCCTGTCTTGTCCTGTCACAGTAGGAACAACACCTACTGCAGCAGCCTCTGAGGAAATGGACATTCCTCACGTTCACCACCTTCATCCCACCTCGGGCAGTTATATCACTGTTTGTCACTGGCATTTTTCAAAGTGCTGTGGTGCGTTGTTAGTGAGCTGACACGTATTAATTCCTGTCACTTTAAGGTTTGCACTGGACACCTTGAGAATACATTTTTTCCTATACAGCACAAGTTTGAAGGCTTCTTCACCTGACTGCATTTATACAGAAAGTATATTTCTTTATTTGGATACCCAAAAGAGCACTTTATGTATGCATAAAATGCAAGTTAAGAAGCCCGTGATATTTCTAATACAGGCTTTTCACTGTGATAGTAAACATTTGAGTTTCCTGATCTGCTGCTTCTGTGAAATACAAACCACTCTAAAATCTCCTCTTTCTCCACAGTCCTGTTTGTGGCATTGCAGGCACCGGGCCTGATATTGTGTGGTGTTTGGGGAGCTGCAACTCATTCTTTGGGTTTACAATCCCATGTGTTTAGCTGTTCTATTGCTTCTAAGTTAGGCAAAGGATAATAATAAAAGCTCCATGCCACTCTTTGCACTCCCTCAGTTCAAATCTGAAGCCTTTCAGGAGCATTTAACCAATGAGGTTGATTGGGAAGCATGTTTCTTCCAAAACGTGTTTTATTTTTACCAAAAGGATTTCTGATTTAGGAAGCATTAATCTCCTGTTTCATCATGAATTATATTCCTTCTTGAAGAAAAATACCTTTTAATTAACTGATATATATTTCACAGAATGGGTTCCTTCAGCACCTTCAAAACATAATTAATACAAATATCTAGGAAAGGGCAAACTCTGCTGCAGTCACCAACGCTGATAATTTCTTTTATAAAGACAAAGGGTTTTCTTGAAAAATGGTGCATATGTCTTGCCTGAAGCATCAAACTCAAGACAGTCTAAACTTGCAGGTTGCATCTAAATTTCTCTCTAATGCAGTGCATGATTTATTTAAAGTCTTCTTGGACTTGTTCTCTAGTTTCCAGCGTTTTGATGTTTTGGAATGCAATGCTTCAGTTTGGCATGGAGGATGGTATTTATGTTGCTTACATTTAGTCCGGTTCTCATTCTAAGCTGGCCCTGTAGTTTCCCCTCTTTGGTCGATGGGGAGAGGCTGCACCAGAAAAGCACCTCTAAAAACAATTTAGCAACAGGAATCCAAAAGACACATGGTATGAATAGACTCAGCAATAGGCTCTCGGTGACTGGAGAGAGCCTAGACATCTGCAGAGGACCTAGAAGATAAGCTTAGATTAGACAGCTGGCTTTAAGCAGTCACAGTAGTGCCACATGTATGTCCAAAGGGCTTGAGCTGGGGTTAAAAGTGCCAGGATTGAGTCAGATTCAAATTTTTGACACGTCTGGGCCCTCCCTCAATGTTTATGGGCTCTGTGAACCAGGGCTTACCCAAAGCAGGCCGAGAGTCAGAGCCAGCTTAAATTGCAGTTTTGGCAGCAGGTTTCTTATGGTGGAATTCCAGAATGGTGGAATAGGGAAGGAATGTTCCTTGACCTCAACAAATTGCCGTGAGAACACCATGTCTGACAGTGCCCATAGTGAAAAGTATGCACTGAAGTGCATGGAGAGAAGTGAAAAGTTCAGTGATTCATGTCAATTCAAAGCCCTTCCTGAATTTGTCTTGAAAAGCTATGTTCAGTAAAACCCCAGTTTTATTTATGGTAGGAACTCTCTTGGTATTCAAACAGTTCACTAGACAGGGAGATGGAATGTGTTAGCTCTGAGTGCATTCACTGATATTCTAATTGGCTTTTATTATCCAGTTAATAACGTGGATCCGCAGTGCGTGATCCATACTGTTATTAAGTATTCATTCTACACCCTCTGATAGCCCCAAAGGTGTGGGTGCAGCGAGTGTTGTGCTGTGTATTAGACATAATCGGGGGGAGGATACAAAAAGGCATTAGTCAGGGACAGGAAAATTAAGAGTTTGGGTTGGCATACAGATGATTTTTTATTTAAAAACACTGAATTTTGGAGTGTTCCCCATGTATTTTTTGTTTTGGTCATTTGGCTTTCAAGCCATTTTCAATAGCTGCTACAACCCTGAATGTTTGTTTGTTTTTATTTACAAAACTACCCTTTCGGGGCAATCAAAGACTTGAAGGAGGTGAGACTTTGAAATCTCCCCGCTAATCCCGTGAAATAAAACCTGCTGTACAGACTCCTAGATAAGGTTTAGCCCAGTTTTACTATTATGGTTCCTAGTAAGCAGAGCACTGAGGCCATGATCCTTTTTACACCAATGAAACCCTGCACATTTTTTTGGTAGAGCTTTCAGTCCGTCCTAACCTATATTTTCTAGGTCAGTGCATCACCTAAAAAAAAAAGGTTGAATTTGACGGATGTGTCGATGGGCTAGCAATGAGCGAGGCGTAGGAACCCTCCCTGGTGGGCGATGGCCGAGCTCCGCTGTGTTCGGTAGGGCAGGGAGGTGCAGGGAAGGGCCCCAGGGCACGCTGAGGGCGAAGGCACCGGGGCGTTCCTTCACCGGGGCTGCTGTGGGGCCCCGCGGAAGGTTCTGGAACCGGCACACCGCTGGCTGGAAGGAAGGGCGCGGTGTGTTCCCGCGCAACAAAACAGCCGATCGGGGCGACCCGCCGAAGGTGGGCGAGGGTCCCTCTGGGGACACTCCGGGGCAGAGGCGGCCAGAGCGTGAGGGGGAGGAAGACAACGTGGAGGGGAAGCGGGGCTGAAACAAGGGGCCAGCCATGCTGGGGATCAGGCTGAGGGTGCCCGTGGGGCGGCAGCCACAGGGACGCCGGGAAAAGGGGGCTTGCAGCTTTTTATGAACAATCGTATACCCGTGGAATAGTCCTTCCGCGAACAGTCGTATGCCGGATCAAGGAATGTCCATGAGTTACTGGAGGCCAGTTGTCTCTTCAAGCTTCCGCCATAACCGCTCAGAGCTCCAGGGTCTCTGTTGTGTCCTCGCCTCTCCGTCTTCGTGAGTCCACTTTTGAGAATTCTTTTCCATGTCTCATAGCTAGCTCGTTCTCCCACACAGGTTGGGTAAGTCCTTCTTTCCTCATTTAGTTCTTCCAGTTTACCTGCGTGTTGTCTGCCTTTACGACCAGTGCTGGATAAAGCTTCATGTTATCGTTCATCATTGTCTCTGCATTTGCGACATTTTAGAAAACAAGATTTTCAAGTTAACAGTTTGTGTTTTCTTTCATTCTCTGCAGGGAAATAATATTTATGTTAAGGTTGTTTTGTAACTGAGAGACTCCCAATTAATTAGTTGCTGTGGCCAAATATGTGAATAAAAATGATAAATTTCCTATGGAAAAGTTGATTTAATACCTAACAAAAAGGAAGGACTCCTTTGTGTTACCAAGTGTTCAGGTGACACAGAATCAGAGTGGTGGATTTCCACAGCTCCCATTTCCAGTCTCTCACATAGAAAAATACTTCAGGGAGGGTTTTAAGACCCAACTACTGAAGTCCCCTTCAGAATCCAGGATGCCTGAAGGCTCTGTGAGATCGCAGTAACCCACTAAAACCAGAACCACAGTCTTTGATTTCTCCAGTAAAATCACTAAAAGGCTCCTCTAGTCAGATATGCATCACATCTTTTTTTTTTTTTTAAATTAACTTTGATAAATTGAGGTGTTAAATAGTAATGAAATATTGATTATATACAGATGGCAATGTAATATTAGTTAAACTTTTAATAAGTGCAGACCCAGGTGAACTATGAAACTACAAACTACCTTGTAACAGACCCAGAAAAGCATCTCACTTTTCATGTGTTCCATAAACTTTCCAGACACAACTTTTTTGCTGTATTTTCTCATAATGCATTAAACATATGCTGTCCAATCTTCATCAACCCTCTGCTAATACTCATAACTCATAAATGATGATTTATTTTCAGTAGGAAACATGTGGTTGGTCCAGATGTTCAAACAAAATGACTCCCAACAGGCTGACAACACAGGTTAATTCAAGAATGAATAGATCTAAATTTGTGTAGAACAAAATTTGTCAGAATTCAAAATGAGGATGCAATGTAGGAAAGGCAGCAAAATGTGGAAGAACTGGAAAAATAGTTTTACTTCTAGCTTTTAAGTGTGAGGAACTTATTATGTGCCTGCTCTCCATTACAGACATATAAAAATTATAATTTATTTAATGAAAGTTATAAAGTAATCAAACAATATATTTGTAATATCAAGATTAAAATAAATTTTACTTTTTTTTCTTCATTCAGAAAGGAAAGTTAGGATTTCCCTAAAATTGCTGTTAAACAATGTTTAATTGCTGGTTTAATGCTATTTGCATTTGCCGTGTTCTGTTTAATTTCTTGTCCTGGACATCCACAGTTACTGTCACTGACACCGAAAAGTTTAACGTCTTTATTTGATTATTTTAGAAGCCTGTTGTATAATCTCTCTGCTCGGCTGCCGCAGATCAGGGATGGGTTGTGGGTACAATGGTTTCTCACTGCATTTTTTCTTGAAGCTGTCCAGGAAACTCTGGAGAAAAGGAGGATCTTTTCTGTTAGCGGTGGAATTTGATACTGTCTAATTAGCAGGGATTTATTTATTCCTTGAGTTGTATTGTTTTGAGACCAGCGTTTGCTTCTGGCAGCTCTGGACTGCAGCATTGTCTTTCTCAGGTCTAGTAATAACAGGTCTAAGAGCAGTATCCCGTTAAAGAGTTAATCCTCATTTTTGTGGAGACACATTTGGTGTCTCCAAACTATGATTAATTGCTAATAGTGATTGGCAAAATATTCTCTGGCACCTGTGTTCTAATGTGGAAGATATCACTCACTTTGTGAGGGGAGTTACCTGTACCATTAAAAGCAAGAGAGAGTTTTGTGCTCAGCACGTTTCAGGAATAAGCATAAATACAGCAAACACCTTGATTATTTACAAATAATTGGGTGCAATAAAAACAAGCTCAGTTTCTCTTTGCATTATATTATTTCCTTGTTCTTACCCTTACGTACAACTAGTAGCTCATATACATAAATGTTCTTTTTGTCACAGAGAGACACAGCATTTTAACTCAATAAATATATTTCAAGACACTTTGAGAGAAGCATCCTTTGTACATCCTGTCGTCCTTCACACCAAGTTTATGACCAGGTACCACGAACCCTTACACTGTCCTTTGTTAGAAAACAAGGCCACACGAAATGACATTCACATACAGATGAAGTGCAGTAGTGTTTCTCCCGGGTTTGGCATTTAATCAAACTTTAAGAAGAGCTGGTGAAGTATTCACTGGAAGCCTTGAGGAGGGTTATGAGCAGGAGAGTGCTTATTGGCAGCTTGACACGTGCACACACACGTGTGCATTTCTCCAAGGGAATTTTTAGCATTAGTCTCATTTTCATTGTGATCTGTTGTAAGCAGATGTAAAAGTACAGAGTTCCTCTTGCAAACTACAAATGTGAAAGGTCAGTGTAGAAAGTCAAGTCATTTTCAACAGCTGGTGATCTTATAAGAATTGCTGATGACATTTTACAGTTGTGGAGTAGTGAGGGATTCAATAATTCCTTTTCATTGTTCTTCTAAAAGGGAAGTCTTTCATATTGCAGGGTAGTCCCAAAGTATTTTCACAGTATCATTTTAGAGGGGAAAAAAAGGTGGGGGAAACATGATAAATGCGGGGTTTTTAAAATAAATGAGAAGGACTTAAATTTTCTTTAGTTTTGTTAGTCTGGGAGGTGTGAGTTTGGATTAACCAAGATGGGAAGTCAAGGAAACAAATTGTAACTGAAATATTTTACTTGTAGGCCATTTTGAATATAAATCATTTGCAGTTTCAAATAAGACTGGATACACCTGTAGTTTGGGAGACGTAAACGGGGAAGGTTATAAAGGTGATGTTTTTACTTTGATGGAGGAAATGTGTCTGGCATTTGCAATTAAGATTCTTGTCTTTGTATTTCTAGAGAATCTTGAGGTGCTCTTAAGAGCCACAGTATTGGCTGTATTTATGTATAATGGTTTTGTCTCTTTTGGGCCATGGAAATATAATTTTTCCCTTGAAATTGTAAACTTGGGATGCAGTAACATTTGCTTTCAAGAGTCATTATCTCCTACCTCTGCAAAGCTCTCTATTATGCCATTCACATAAACTCTCTTATGCAGCATTGCATTGTTCTGCTTCACAACTGAGAGAGATATGATGGACAGTCAAAGTCACACTGGGATCTGCTGGGAATGCTTGCAGCTGGCTTTGGGAGCAAGGGGAAGAACAGAGAAGGGGACACAATACTGTTGGATATGAGGTTTATGTTCTACTGAGAACATTTCAAAGTTAAATACACTAGATTTTAAAAATCTGAAATCCTCTAAATACCGACATTCTTATTGTGTGCAATTTTAATTGCAGTCTACAATAGAAACTACTTGGTGTATATATTTCATGGTTTAGCTAAATATTGGGAATGATGCTTTCCTCAGACAGAATAACCTGTCAGAAAAGCCATGTAAACATGTATTTACAGCAATTATTTACTATGCATTTAGTAGCCTCAGATGTGCTGAGAAGCAGCTCCATCAGCCCATGGTTTCCTTTTCCTTTGCTTGATTGCTCTGCTGGGGTGTGTTGGGAGGACACACCGACAGTCTCAGCACTGTTACTTGCTGTGTAAATCTAATTACAGACACTGGAACTTCCCTGCACACCAGCACTTGGACAAGAAGGTGGCTGCCTCCTTGCATGGTTACTGGAGGTGTTTGTAGGCTTTTATGAATAACTAGGAAAGCACAAGTACATACAGAATTGTACTTAGAGTACTGAGGGTAATATGATGGAAAGGATGAAGTAATTTCAAAACTTAAAGAAATGTTTCTGAGCTGCTGGGAAAAAGAAGCTGTCAGACAGAATAGGTGCTGGGAGAAGTGTGACTGTGTGGGATTATGTGTGGAAGCATTCCAGCCACTGACTTGTGAATGCTGCAGCTGGACGCGTCTCATTGTAGGTGTCTGTCGGATCTGTGGAGGACATTTTATTAGAGGAGGTTGTCTCTGGGAAAAATACATGCGTACGTATTTAGGTGAATGGTACTTCAGTGCAGAATTCTGTGGCTTATTGTTAAAGGTTGTTAAGATCAGCAATACTGCACCTTCCTAGATTGTGTAATTCAGAACAAAATTCAGTTTAAATGTCTGATGTGAGTTATGATTTGTTTAAGAGAGTGCTACTCCTGGCTTCTGTGATTTAATGTGGTTAGCCTTTCAGAAAATGAAAGTTATATTTTAATAGCTCAAAAACATGATCTGTGATGTGTGGGACACATACAGTGTAATTATGAAACTAATGAGGGGTGGCTTACCAGTGTGATTGGTGAAGATCTGCTCCAGTAGCTCCTGTTAATGAACTGTCTGTCTATGCCAATGCTAAGCTTGGAAGGCTTTATATACTGGCCGCTTGGTTAGACTGGAATGAGAATCTTGTCATGATCCCATAAATGAACTGGTTTTTATGTCAGTTAAACTTGCCTTCAAAACTGACTTGACTGAAAATCCATCTACTAATTCTTCTTTGGACATTAAAACACACCTAGCATTAACTTGTGCTAACTCTCAGAGTTAACACAAACCCTGTCAGAGAAAGAAGCAGCAGAACCCTGTTCCTGGCCCAGGCTGTGGCTGCAGCAGGACTGGATGTTCTGACCCAGTGGAACAACTGATGTACTCAGGGGTGAAGGGACCAGAAGTGGAGAATTCTGGGCACCTGTTCATGGGTATTTCAAGGCAACACCCAACAGAGACTGTGATGAGCCATTATCAAATTACCTGACTATGGGGGAACTTGACTGTAATTTCTTTCTAACTCCAGCAGTCAGTCACTCTGCTTTGTCCTCTCACTTACACTAATGCACCCCTATTGATCTCACCAGCTCCAGGTCAGCTTTGAGCAGCTGTTGATGCACAGCCTGGTTCACATACTGCAGTTTCAGGCCCCTGATTATCATTTATTGCTTAAAATATCACTAACGATTATCAAGGTCCAGTGGATGCCACAGCAAAGCAAACGTAAATTTCATGGTAAAAGTAATGTAGTAGACTGCAAATGTCTGAAAACTTTAGGAAAGTTAAAACAAATGGATTTTATATGGAAATTAATATGAAATAAACTGTAATTTGTAAGTAGTTTTTAAGCCTTTATATTAGTCTTATATCCATATTCATTGTTGTGCCCTAAAAGTTTCAGCAATGGAGGTGCTAGAAATTTCTGTATTGATGGTTCTGAAGGCAAGATACTCATCTGAAGGTTCTTTCATCTCTAGGAGGTAGTTGGATCTTTCACCACACTGAATGACAAAGCGAATAAGTAGGTGGGATAAACCTGTGATTTGGTAGTTTCTTCAGCAGTAGCAATAAGTGACTAAAAAACTGAAATCATCAACTGCAGCTTTATGTACTTTGCAACTGTGAGTGTTTAAATACAGTAATTATTGTTTTGTTAAATGAAAGTCTTAAATAACAGAATTTATTTCTGCTGTGAAGTTGCAGGGCAAATATTAATACATTTGATGCTCAATGCTAAATTGGTGAAAGAGCTTGGCATTCTAATCTGAGGGTATACTGTTTGGAAGCAAAATTAAGTGGCACTTGGATTGCAAAAAGCATTCCAGTTACTGACTAATGCAACTGCATGGAATATTCTTCTTTCTTACTGAAAGAGATGTATGTTACTCATTAAGTAATAAGCAGCAAGAACCTTCCTTATCACCGAGGAGAATGGTGTCCACTGGCAGTTAAAGCCTGGTTAATTTGTTCACAGCAGCTGGGTTTTAGCTGGGGTCATTTTTATTTTTGCATTTGTGATCCATCAAAAATTACTGGTTTGTTCTGAGAACCAATCTGAAAAATGTGCCTGGAGTCATGACATTGGGACTAATCGAATACTGACACAAGAAAGAAACCACTGTAAGTGAAAATTAATGGATAGAAACCTTTTATTGGTGTTTTTCTATGAGGGGAAAAGGATAAGGTAGTTGAATGATTATTTCACATTATGGATGCCCCATTCCAAGCCAGAATTAAGAAGCGTTGGCAAAGGAGAGCACTGGTGCTACCACTGCCAGTAAAGCTTCTGACTGTGCAGTTTGATGCATTCTCCTCTTCAAGGGCCCAGATTCTGTTATCTTAGAAAGGCAAAGCTTCCCCCACTCCTGTTGTGTCTTGTTAGCTATGCAGGGATGTTTGGTTCTCTTTTCATTCCTGTGCAGTCTGCCAGAACAAAGCCTCTGCGTCACATTACAGACAGGTAAACCTTTGCATTTCAGTCTGTTAGGAAGAAAGGGTATTTATGGGTTTATTTTTTAAAATGTTTTAAATATAAATGGATTTGAAGTATATAGAAGTTTTGTAAGAAGAAATGGTTATTGTAAGTACTTTTTCATGCAATTTTTTTTCTCATTTGGTTTTACTTCACCCAAAATTGAAACATTTTGAGGAATTGTTCTTAAGGACAAATAATTTTTTAATAGGATATGCTCCTTCCTTATGCTGCTTTACTCCAGCCCTCTTGATAGGCTGCTTGTCCCCCATCTGAGTGTCTTTTTCTTGGCACTTGCCTCATGTTTCCAGACCTGAGGCTTTGGCATTCTGCTGCTTGGGTGATCTGCACTTGCTGATGTTAAGAATTACAAAACAGGCAGCTTTACTTCAGGAGGCTTCTCTGTGCTCAGGTGTCAGTGACTCCATTCCATCTCTCCCCATTTTTCAGCAAGAAAGCGTCTCCCCTGCTTTTCCATCAAGACTCTGTCTGCTTGAGGTGACCTCTCTTACTGAGACAGGGGAGGCACTGAATCAGTTTTCCAAAGCCATGTCCCTCTTCCCAAGAGAGGGTAAGCCAACAAGCAGGGTTTTCATACATTACATTCACTTTTAGTTCAAGGGAAAAAAAGAAAAAAAAAAAAAAGAGACATCCAAAGCCGATTATATTTCTCCTCACAGGTCGCAGTAGTTAACATTGAAGTGAGGTGAACGACTTACACAGAGAAATGTTCTTTGAAGCCGGAGATATTTTATCCCTAAACATCATCCATGCTCACTGCTGCTTATCTTGCTTGGGTGAAAAGGGAACTGGGCCCTTACAAAAAGCAAGTGGGCTTTGTGGGGTGTACAGAAGTCATGTGTGTGCCATGTGCAGAATTAATAGGTAGTGGCAGCCACTATCCATCACAGTAGAATTAATGGCTTGGTTTTAATTAGAGGTTCTGGCACTCTGATTTCTTTTTTGATGGGCTGGTTGATTTGTTTAAAAAGGCCTCAATATTCTTCCCTAGTAAAACCACTTTAAAGAGGTTTATTCCTCTTCACCTGGATCCCTGCAAAGGGAAGCTGTCCTAGGAGAGAGCAGGGACGAGTTCCCTGGGGAGGCTGCTTGGGCAGAGACCCCTGAGCACACCAACCTTCAGCAGGGCTTGTCTGTGCACAGGGGAAGAGGATCCTCTCCCATGGTCTGGGCTGCACAGCAGCCCTGCTGCTGATGTCTCTGAAACGCAAGTAATTCCCTGCTCCCACTTCGGACACTTTCTTGACTTTGTCAGTGAGCTCCTTCTTGGCTTGCACCTCGTTTTACCAGCAGCTTTTGCAGTGTAACCAAAGCAGCACGTGAAACTGAGGTCATTTTCACTAAGGTGCTCGTCTGGAGCCTCTTTATTGAAAGAATATGCTGAAGAATTGTATCTGGGTAAATATGGTCATGGTCTGCCATATTTAATAGTGGGGTAGTTTAATAAGAGTTTTCCTTTCTCCTGGGGAGGAGGAGGAAGCTGGTGAAGCTTAATTGCTCTACAGTAGAAAATACATATATGTATGGATTGCAAGATGCAGCTCACTGTAGGTAGTTTGCTTATGTAACTTGCTATTTAAATACTTTTAGATTTCCTTACCTTGTGTCTTTGCTTCATCTGCTGGATGAGATAATCCTCTTCTGCTTCTGAGTACATGAGCTAACCTCTTGTCTCTGTAACAAAGCCATAAAATGATGTATCATTTAAAAAAATGAGTATAAATGAATGTAGCTCATCATTTTAATCATAGGTCAGATCCTCAGATCTGCCATATTTTGGCACAGCCATATGCCACTTAAACCTAAGTGCTTCCTCTATGAATTAATAAGTGTACTTGCTAATTTTATGCTTATGTATGAAGGAAAAAATCTCTTGAATGTTTTAATCCAATCACATGAATTTGTATCTTGAAATATTGCTAGACATTTGACAATGACTGATTTGATTACCCTGGTTTCATTAGTCACAGGGAGAGTTAGACATTTTTGGGACTTTACTTTCATGAATTTGCATCTTTAGCTCAAAGTCTTTTGCATATCAATAAATTTTCTTCCTATTCCTTTGCTGTTTTATCACTATAAAAGAAAGAAATGATGTGACAGGGAAACAGATGTAAAGGATAGAAAATATGATTTTCTCACAGAAACCACTTCCTGGAGTTGGTGACACAGTTGGTGCAGGTCCTGGTGCTGGCTCTGGTCCTGACTGAATCTTTGTGGAGCTCGGGGAACAATTGAAAAGAATGAAAACAGTCTTTGGAGTCGAGGTTAAGTTTTACTGCTGGTCAGGCTGGGACAGCCACCAGAACAGCCTCTGAGTTTTACTGGGCTTGATCTGGAGCCTGTTAAGGAAGGAAGAAAGACCATTTCCTGCAGGATCTTGGGGGAAGGTTTCAAGCAAGTCATAAGGGATCTGCAAAAACTCATAGCTGGGTGATTTGAAGGTGCAATATAAACCAACATATAAGTCATTGGTTCAAAAATTAACTTTGAAAGGTGGGACATCATCCCAGTGCAGGGCAGCATCTTTCAAAATAGTTATTAGTCTCCATCTTAAACAGCCTTTTTTCTCAGCTGGAAAAACACATTTGCAGTCTGTTCCATAACAGCCCTTTAATCCAACCAGTCTGTCTCAACAGCCTGTGTACAACCAAAGAATTTAGAATTAATAATCTCAAATGTATGCAGCCTTGGAATTAAAATTCTTTTCTTCTGGCTGCATGTCTTCTGTACACTACCCCTATTGCTTTTTTTTTTCAAAGAAGAAATTACTATTTCAGGGTTTTTTTCTCATTGTGAAAGAAAGTTTTCCATAGAGACTGAAATTAGCCATGCAAAACGTGGACATCACTCAGAGATGGCACCGTATCAGGAATTTCAGAGTTCTGCCTGATGTAATAAATAAGCAATTTTACATCTGCTGTAAAGCTACAGCACTTTGAATAAGTGTGGCGAGACATTGAACTCAGTTTTCTGAGGCACTGGAGAACTAAGTGTTAGTCTGTTCTTACAAAGTTTCCCTCAACCTGCCTAAAATACCCACTGGAAGCTTTCCCCACGGTGTGGGCTTCTCCCCACTGCTTTGAGAAGAGGCTTTGTCACTGCCTGGGCTCTGTTTAGGGTCCCCCATGAGTGGAGAGTCCGCAGTGTCCTGGTATTACTTGTTATAAATTAACAAAGTCTTTCCCTGCGAGCTGGGCTGGCACAGCTCTGGTTCTAGAGTGAGATGGGCAAAGGGCTACTCAACTCCATCTCCTCTTTCTGCTTTACCGGGCTGTTGAAGTAGCACCAAAAGCTTTTGCAGCTCCATTCAGAATCCGGCTTACTGTGGCCTTCAGGAATTCCCCGAGGAATTCCTCCTCTAATGGCCTTGCCTTGCAGAGAATACTGCACCAGGTAGCCCAGGGGTGGGCACAAGCAGCCCTTTTATTGTCGAGATCATTGGCCTGCGCTGCTGGGACTGTTTAGAGCTGTTCTCCTGTCCCTGGCTGAGAAAATGATGACTTTCTGAAGACAGAACTGTGTAACACAGATGACTATTTTGTTGCAATTCAATCCAAACTGTTAATGATACATGGAGTCCAATTCAACATAATGTTTAAGACTAATTTCACATGTGCTTAAGCCTTGGCATAAAATCAGGCACATGCTTAAATGCTTTCCTTAATTAAAGCTTTATATTAGGACTTAGAAAATACTTTTACTACTTTTCTTTGGTTTTATGAGCTTTTTTTTTTCTTTTTTTTTTCAGTTTGGCATAAAGTTGAAATATTGCAAATGAAGTAAAATTGTTGGAAATGGGGACACTAAGCTGGCAAGCACATGTTCATTAAAAACAGATTAACTAAAACCAGACTCTGATAATCCTGTAATCAAGACTTGATACACAAACTCATGGAAATGCTAAACATGTGCTGTAAATAAATAGATGATTAATTTCCTTTATTCTAATATGTGTGCCCTAGTAAGGAATTATATTTCCCCTAAAAGATAATTTTCTTATTATCTTCCGATTGCACCTCCTTTGCAGCTGTGTAGGAATAAAGACATAATTAATAGTATGGAGATAGAGTTGGCCCCCTGAGAGAGAGAACTTCACAGCACAGTCTCGGGGGTGTTAGCAAATGCTGCAGCAATCGACAGCTATGGAAGCTGAGGGAGAGAACATTCCTTTAGCCCCCTTTATTCCTGAATTCTTTCTGGAGGAATTATGGCGACACATGGGATCAGTGGGAATCTATATACGGCAAAGATTGATACCTCTTACCACAGCGGGATTTTTTTAGCTTCCTTCTTAATAAATTTGATTAAGTTTCTCCAGAAGCATCTGAGGTGGAATGAAAAGGGGGAGGAGTGTTTTGTATGAGAGATTTGAAAAGATTCATTACTAGGGATTACGCTTAATGAAACACATCCTGGGTGCGAGGCTGTGTGGTTGGTATGCTTAATACGTACAAATTAAATCTTCTCTTGGAAATATACTAATAAAACCCAATGAATTAAACATCAGGACCAAGAGATGTTGGCTTATTAATACAATGTAGCCCTCTTTAGAGAATTCCAATTTACTGAACACAGATGTTGCCAGTAAAATAATTAGAGGGAAAAATTTAGCATCCAGCAGAATATCAAATGTATTAAATATCAAAGTTTAATAAAGATTTGAAACCCCAGTAAAAGTTAGGTAAAAGGATTAGTGGAGGGAAATGCTCAACGGTTTTATGGTATTTCATTCTGGAAAATGAAACTTACTGTTTAAAATCACTGTTCTAAGAATACATATCCAGGAAAACAAAGTGTTGCTCTTTAGCTGTAAGATCTAAGGATTGCTGGCTTAGTGTTGTTACAGACATGGAAATTAGTATGATTGGAAACAGGCACGAGGAATTGCAAGGAAGAATAGAAATGTAACTCTTGACAGAAGGGCATGGGAATAAAACCAGAGATTAAACAGTTATTGGGGAAAAGGACTCTGAGGACAAAGAAATATCAGAATATGAAGTTTAGCATGAGAAGAGTAGCAGGAAGTTAGAATGTGGAGAAGAGAGATGTGAAGAACAGAATTGTGTGCTACACAAGGGCAAAGAACTGAGAGTATATTAAAAATACTGCTACAGAGCATTCTCTGAGCAGTGTTCCATCTACTTTTATAAAATTTTAATTTTTCTTTTTCTAGTCCTAAAACTTTTGGAGTTACTGTAGCACATAAATATAGAAGTTCATGACCTAAAATCCATAACCTTTCCAACTTTTCAGCCCTCAGAAGCTTTAATCAGCATTTACCAGTAAGTAAAGCTAATTTTGTGCCCTTAATAGAATAGATGATATAATAAAGTTCCTTGGGGAGGTAGTTACTAAAACTTGAGGCTGTAGCAGCAGAACTCCAATAGAAAGAATTAATTTAGGCTGAAGTGCCATAGTATGAAGTGTGTATCTTGGCAGGGCTGTGTGGATGGGAATAGGCAGCAATGACTGCAAGAAATTGGCCCTAAAACAGCACCGTCAGCTCTGAGAAGTCCCCAGATAGGGGTTTAGGAAAATGAGAATGTGTTGCTGGCAGGGACACTCATCAAATTGGAATTAAGGTGCATTGTTATAAGAATAGGAAATGAGCTGCTGAAAGAAGCGCTGCTGGAGTTCCACCCCAGTGCTGTGCTGTTTACAGAAACAGGGAGCTCAAATGAAGTTCCAGAAGTTGTCCAGGTGCCAACTCTATTATTTTCTAACTATGTTTGTCATCGCAGCATTTTGGTTCTACTCCCATATCAGTTTCCAAATCCTTGCCTTTAAATCTTTGTTTCCACCCCTATTTCCCAGGCACATCTCCTCCTTGTTCACTTTGGAAACATCAGTATTTTCAGCTGATAATTACAACGTCAGAAAAAGTACTTAGAATCCACTTTTTGGAAGAGACAAAATACACTGGAGAAGATTTTAAATTGCAAACTTATGTTAATATAATTTTCTTGTGCATGTCATTAGCACCTTTGTAGCAGAAGATAAACATCACTCATGACCTCACTCATGATATCAGTCATAACTTGGTATGTTATTGAGATTGCGTATTTAAAGGTGAAAAAAGTTATTTTTTCCCTTGTTTTTGTTATAATTAATAAGCATTTATGCTATAAACAGCAAGTTTAACACTAGAAGAAAATGGAACTTTGAAAATATATTAAGAAGACTGACTCAGGATATTCCCTGTGTTCATTAGTATTTAATTGTGTTAGGAGAGCTAAATATGTGGGCTGCATAAATAAATAAATGCATATTAAAGAGCTGATGTGTTTCACTTTGCTCTTGTGTCTCTCACTGGGCTTAAGTAACACCCTGAAGTCCTCAGAAGGAATTTATAATTTTCACACAGGAGATAGGTAGCCCGATTTTCTTGAAATATTCCCAAAAGGATTCCATTCACTCTCTCTTCTCTTCTCCCCGTTTCCCCAGAGTGTCTCCAGGCTCTGGGATCAGAGAATGCTGACAGGATACAAAGCTAGTTTTCCTCACTGTTGTAATGCAGTTATTTTGCTCCCTTCTGTTTGCTGAAGTGCGTCAGGGGTGGCAGGTGTCAGCCTGGAGTTGTCCTCTCTCAGGCACAGGGAGTTCTGGGTATTTGGGTGTGTGCATGGATATGTATGTTTGGTTTATTCACCCCTTCCGTGCAGCACCGGTACCAGAAAGGAAGAAATCTGCCTGGTTGTAAAGGTTGACAAAGATTATTCAGGGTTATATTGCAAGCCAGTAGAATTTAGATTTCTCTTGCTCTGATTCCCTGAAGTTATAATTACTGAGTTTCTAGCAGGGGGGTTGTGCTTTCATTTCCCAGCCTGCCAAGCCTGGCCCTGTAACTTTGGCTGAAACAGGTAAATGAGACAAATGTAGTCCCATGCTGTGAGTGACTATTTTATCTTTTCATGTGTTCCAGTTGATGATCACACATAATTTCTATTGTGGTTTTCCCTTTTCACAGTCTTCCAGAAATGGTAATTTTTGCAACATTCACCGCTACTTTGAACTCCTTTGTGAGAGTTATTTTGTCAGCCTTAATAATATCAGAAAGACTAATAAGCTGTGTTTTCGAGCTGTTTGTGCAGAATAAATGGGAGATCTGAGCATCAAGCAAGAGTAGGTGAAGAAACTTCAAAGGACAGAAGTGAAGTGATCATTATCACACTTCCTTTGAAACTGTGGAGTTTAAAGTTGAAGCCAGATTAAAACAACCCAAAATACTTCTAGGTCACTGGAAGTTATTGTGCTTCACAAAATCATTGTGCTGTGTGATGTGTCTTCTTTGAATTGCCTTAAAGGTTAGCACAGACTTGTGTCCACCCTTCTTTTAGAGGAAGATGCAGATCTACTGAAAATATTAATTACCTTTTGTGGCAGATGCAGCTCTAGCAAAAGTATTAATTAACCTTTGGAAAAAAATGGTTTCATGCCATCTTGCTAACACTTTTTTTTTGTGTGTGTACTGTGCTTCTTTTCTATTTATTTTCTGATGTTTGATCAGATACTTGCCACAACTTTTTTATCGAAGTGAACGTCTGTCAGTAGCCTGTGTAGTCTTTGAGGGCTCTGAATTTCCATGGGATAAAATTAGACTGAAAAATGGCTGGTGACTGTGAAGTTTACTATGCTTTCCTTTCTATTTATAAATTGCCATAGTCGTGTTTTAAAATAAATAAATGAGAGAAACAAAGGGACTACAGTAACCTGCAGCTCATTAGGTAGGTCCACTGACAATTAAGAGTCTATTTCAGTTTTAATTTTTCCTTGCATTTTCAAGGGATAGAGGAAAATAGTCCAAAATGCACACACTTTAGAGACCTCAGAGTCTGATTCTACTAGAATGTCTCTGTTATCTGTCATGCAAAGAACCACCAAGTCATCACCTGAAGCTTTTGAATTGAATGGCACCACTGTCATATGTCAGTTATATTGCTTTATCTTTTATTGACATGAAGGTGTAATTGTTCTTTGGTTCATGCTCTCAGAATAACAGCAGGGCATTCACTAATGGGGAGTCCATATCCCAATCCCTTTCTCCTTTACCATCTCCAGAGAGATTATTGATCTGACACTGCAGAGAAAGCTGAGTAGCTTCAGGTCCCTAAGCTGAGCAGAGTAGAATCAAGTCTTCTGAACTAGAGGAACTGCCAGGCTTAGGACTTGGAGGGAGTTATTATTTAATGATGTAATGGAAATATGAATGACAGGGTACATGGAGAAGAAGGTCAAATACAGTTTTTCAAAGTGCATTGACAGCTGTGGAACTAAAGGACGTTATTTCATAATAGTAAGAAAATTGCTATTTTAAGGACTTGTGGAATTTGGTTTTTGTGGGTTTTTTGTTTTGTTTTTAAATATAGACAGATGTTTCTTAAAGGAAGAATCGAACCACTTGTCAGTGGGGATTTACAAAGTACTTACAAAAATGAAATTGTACTCTCATCAGGCACTTTCCATGTATTGAGCTATAAAGAAGTGGCAAAAAAAATGATAACACTTTTAAAAATTGCTGCTTCAGCTCTAGTGAGACATTATATTTTAGCTGATAAGTGCTAGGAATAATGTTTTGCATAAATATTCCACAATATTGAGCATATTTCGTGTCTATAATTAGAGCTTTGATTTACTCACATACAGAATTAATTAGGGAGTAACAGCTGTACTGTAAGTCTTCTATTATAAGCCAAGCTCATTTCTTTTTCCTCTTGTTAAAATCAAAGGTATACAAATATTTCTTTAACCTTCCTTAATACACTGTAAAAATAATCTGTTTAGAAGATAAATATTCTGGTTCTAAATGCAAGAACTTGTGTTCTTCTGTCCAAACTTAACTTCACAGTTAATTTACACTTTATGGAGTCTATTCCAAGACTGCTAAAACTCTTCAGTGAGGAAAGAGCTGGAGAGACAGTGAGTGCCTGAGCAGATCGAAGCACAACTGAATGAAACACAGTAAATCCTGTGCTTGTGCTCTGCCACTTCCCTGCATCAGAGTGCTGGCATAAGGAGAGAGGAGACAGCTTTGCTCTAACATCTTTCTTTCCAGTTCATTCCTGCAGTAGATTTTGTGTATCAGTCACAAACAAATATTCCATTTAAGAATGGGAGTTGTCCATTGCAAAGACTGAGGCTTAATGATCTTAGTATGGGATATTTACCAGGGCCAGTTTCCTTGGGACAGTATTTGCTGAGGCACTGCCTGGTGCTGCCAAACAAATGGCCATGGGGCATTTAGTGCCTTTCAGCCCATGGCCCCCGTTTGTGATGCTGCAGGAGGGTGCAAACCAAAGTTCTGAGCTGTCTCATCACTCGGGACCCGTCCCCTGGTGGGAAGGGAAGCAGCAGCTCGTGGCATCAGCTGCTCACCACTTTGCCTTCCTCAGGCTGCTGCAGCAGAAAGCTCCCGTAAGGAAAGCCATGCTGCAGAGGGCTGGGGAGAGAGGCTACAAACCAGCCTTTGGGATTTAAAAGAAAACCACACATGCCACTGAGAAGGGATTCTCTTTGATTAAACAGCCACTGGCTGGCATGTCTGCAGGCTGGTGGGGGATCCCATGGCCCCGTCCCCCAGTGGAAATGATTCAGAGCACTGCGTCAGAAAATTGCTTTGATGAGTCACAAGTTTGCCAGCTTGACTTTAATAGAAAAATTGCGAGGAAGTATTTGAGTTATGATTGTGCTGGGCTTTTCAGAATGCATGAGTGCGGTTTCCATTCTTCACGTTTAATTCAGGTTTTGAGAAGAGAGAATAGCGTGAGAAATATGGGCATGATTTACTAGTTGCTTCAGAACAGTGATGAAAATGCAAGTGGTGTACTGGTGATATATTAGCAGAAGAGATTCAGTCATAAATAATAAAGAACACCTCTGAAGGTGACACAGATTCCAGTTGTAGTTCCAATATTTGATGATCTTATGAAAACTGTTTATGTTTACATTTAGGAATGGATATAAAATTATACTCCTAAAACATAATTAGCGATATCTCCTTGTGGGATTACTATTTCTCTTTTCAATGTGAATATGCTGCTGAAGGAGTGCATTGAACTGACAGCAGAGTTATTACCGCAGCTTCTTGGCACTGTCCTAGAAGTTTGTCTTGGGATTAGTGGGGAAGTCTAAAAGTCAGTCATTGGCCACTCCAGATACTGCTATTCTTCTGGAAATACGGAGAAACTAAAAATAATATCCTTTTTCATTATTTCTTGTTTGTGTGCACGTGGAACTCTGCAGCACATTCTGCAGTTTCCCTGAGAGATGAGAGGCACCGTTTTCAGTGCTAGTCCATCAAACTACAACGAGACTATGCCATATAATAACAAGAAAAGGAAGAGGGTTTACACCCAGTCCTTAGGCCTACACTCGTGTTTTCATGCCGTGCAGCTTCTCGAAGCCTTTAGTTATTCAGACAAAATTCACACATGAATATTAATGAGAACATGGTATCCTCACCAGTGGTCAGACCACAAAACTATTTAAAACTGAATAGTTAGTGGCTAATCATTCGTCATCTCCTTGTGATGATTCAAAATGTGACTGCGTGGCAGATGAATTAGGCAGTGGTTAGTGTGGTGTTGCATAAACTGCATTCTTTCTCTCTTCTGAGGAAAGGACAGCAAGGGCCAAAATTTCTGCTCTACTTTATATTAACAATTTCTGGAGCTGCTCAGTTATTGTGTGTATTCTTGAAGAGTCAGAATTATCTATTTGTAATCAAAATGCCTCTAGCAAAAAACTGACAGTGTCCAAGGTTCCCATGATAGATGGAGTTTGAGCTGGAGAAAACTATCCAGAACTTTCTTGTGATATGTGCAAACATCTTGAAAGGAAAAACACAGAGGTCCAAACCCAAAAGCTTTCTCAGTTTAATTGATAAGCTGGTTGGTACAAATGCAACTTTTCATGACCTACTGTAATAATGAAGGGAGTCACTGCATCATTTTTTTCTAACCAGAGTTCTCTGCAGGATTCAGGAGAGCCTGAGATGTTTGTGTGCTTTTCTAGAGCAGAGCTTGAATGCCTTTCAACTGAAGTACTGCAGGAAGAACAATTTGGATTCTAATATTCCAAGCAGGTATATTTGTCATCTGGTTTTGATGGGGTTTGGTAATTATGTTTTTGCAGCATAAAACCCATACCCATGCTCTGCTGCTGGATCTGAGGACACGATGTCTATTGCAGTTATGTAATTGGGAATGTGTAATTTTGCCTCCAGGGCTGAACTGAGCTCTTTTGGGAGAATGATTTCTAAGGCTTTGGTATATGCAGTTAAAATTGCCAGAATTTTAAAATACAGCTGGTCTCAAGTGTTTTAAATCTTTGAACCTTGGGTTTAGAGTATTCAGTTTCAAAGATCAGTGCCCCTTGTTTGGTTGCATAGTACATTTGGAGTACCTGTGATAACACTTGTATTGGAAAGATCCTAATACATCTGCTGAAAATGCCAAGGTGAACAATTTAGGGAGAAAGAGTGAGAAAAACTCCATTTCTCAGTTATGTGAATTTCAGCAGGAAAGTGTACATATATGAAAGTATCACCATAAATATATCGCAGAAATTCACACCATAAATCTTACCCTGAGGGAGGGGAGTCAGAGTCTCTTCAAATCTGTTTGTTCCAGCCAGACTTTTACATTGCTCCTGTGCTTATGAGATCTGCAGCCCTTACTTTCCCACAAATTAATCACCTTGCCATTAAAATCCTTCATCAAGGTTGCATGCCAAAAATGGCAATAAAAATAATAATAAAAACATCCAGCAGCAAACAAACCTGAAGAAACCACAGCAGACTATTAAAACTGAGATGATTCAAAATAAATCTTTAAGCTTTCCCAGTACCCAGGTGGAATGAAGAGACTTTGTTTTCTTGGCAGCTACTTCTCTGGCTTATTCACTGTCATACCCCCCTGCTGCACTCATGTCAGTAATTTGCCTTCCCAGTTTCCCAGTTCATTGCAAGGTGTGTAGGAGTGTGCTGAAGTCTCTAGCAGTAGAACATGCTGCATCTGAGTGTTGGCCACCGGGTCACCTCACCTGTTGACATCTGCAGAATAAACAAGGCAGTTTGCTTGTATTTGGGGAATAAGGTCTTCAACATGGGGTTTGGAGCTACAAGTTGCATTTCTTTAGTGGCCCCAGCTTTAATACTCTGTTTAGATTTGACATGACATTTCTGAAGAAGTGATTTAGGAGCTGAAACACAGTTGTGGTACCCTCTTAGAGGTGGGATCCACGGAGATATCCCTGTGGGGCCAGCATGTATAGCACAGGACTGGCAGCAGGTCCATATCTTCAGGATCGGTATGGGGACCCAGAGTGTGCAGCAGTGATATCTTTGAAGCAACCCATTGATAAGATCAGAAGGCAGTTTGCCACAGTATTTGGGATTGCCCAGGCCCTGTGGATTGGATTATCATGTGATTTACGTCTAAGGAATTGTATTATGGATGAATTAAAAAGATATGTAGCCAGTTTATATATAGCTACTACTGTGGTCCTAGACAGATTTTCCACTTCCAAGTCTTGTGTACTTCTGCAACTGGAAATCATCATGTCTTGTTTTTCCAGAAGCTTGTCTCTTGACAGCAGGAGGCTTGTTGCTGTGCCATCATAACCTGCCAAGATAATGATTCTTTGGCAGCTGCATTATTTGTATTTACTTACCTTTCCTAGTTATTGTTTTGGGTTAAATTCATACTTACCGTGTTGCAGGTATACTTTAACTTCTACCCAAGGGATGCCGTGAGCCACATCAGCTCTCCTTACATAGTTTGAAACAACTGATTTGCCCTGGTTTTGACTTGTCATCCCCACTGTGTTTTTCCTGACATGAAGGGCACAGTCCAATTTGTGCTGATGTCGAGGGAGAGTGTCTAGTTATACCATCTTCCAGTGGCTCAGGGCAGAAATGTAAGTTATTATTGTCTTCAGAAAATTATTTTTCCTGAGGTTGGTAACTTTGTGGTCTTAGTTCTTATTGTCTAGTTCTCATATTCTGTTTATGGCCAGTGATTTCACAATTAATTTCTAAAGTTAGATGAAGTAAAGGGCTAGCCGTGTCCTGAGGGACTGGGAGTAAAACCTGCTGCTTTACCTGCCCCTGAACATTGAAAATTGCGTGAGATTTTAACTAAATATTTTGAATTTCCATCATTTTAGTACATGGTGTTCTTTAGGAAGCCGAGTTCATGGTACTCATTAAGTATTATGCTGAGTGAAGGAGATATTTTAACTGAGATGAGCTAAATTAGAAATTGGAATTGGTCTGTGGAAAGCTTGATGAGGTTTGGGATAGATAGAATTGGTAATACTTAATAACAGCATGAGAAACCAGTAGGAAAGCATCAAACTACACTGAAGTGAAAAGGAGTATGTCACAGCTCCCACCTTTTGGACAGATACTGACTCAGAATGCTATAAGCAGCCAAAAGAAAGATTATTTTCTCTCCTTGTGCTGGATTTTCAATTGCCTACAATTTTACCAGAATATGCTGCTCAGCAATGGAATTTTCTATACTCGTGGTATGCTCAATTTTTGTATGAAATCCACTTTCCCTGCAAAGAAAAAAAAAAAAAAGGGCTCAGAATGAGACAAGGGAAAGTCATTGCTTTTCAGTGTTCAAGATTTCCTTTGAAAATTTAAAAGTACTGCTATATTTTAGAGCAAGGACTTTACATTTCATGAAAAGAGAGAAATACTTTTTATATTCTGCTTAGAAATCCATACAACTTGGATAAAGTTGTAGATATTTGAAAGTTGCAGTGTGCACGTGCTCAAGAGATACTGCTAAATTTATTAGGTGAGATAATCCATTTTCTTTAAGTGTCGCTGCTTCTTGCAGGTCTGAGTTTAACTTATCTTCTGTGTGTTTAGAATTGTAACATTGAAGTTGGACTTTCTCTGGAATAGTTTTCTTAAGTATTCAGTCAGTATAGAAAATGAAGGCACTTGATTACAAAATACATGAGCAAAGAATTCATAATGGGCTAAAGGTGGAAGGCAGGAGGAAGACATTGGGATGCAGCTGAGTTGAAAGGACAGTAAAACCAGCCATTACTGGAGATTCAGTTTTCTATGCTATGTTTTCTCACCATCTGTAGCTTCCCAGATGCTGTCAGTGAACTTCATCCAGCTGTTTCCAGGCACTCCTGTGTGAAGAAGACAAGTGCTGTGCACATCCTTTAAGCTGTGCTCCCTCTCAGCTGCCCCAACGTCACACACGTTCCATTTGCCCCTTCTTCTCAATTAAGAGGTTTCCGTCAAACATGACCAAGTTTCCTGTTGACTTTCAGTTTATCGGAAGAGGCAGAAATGGCCCTGCTGCGTTGCAGTTAATAAAATGTTCACTTGATAAAAGCAGGCCAAGAGGAGAGTTGTTTGCAGTCTGTGGGACTGCTGGCACGAGTGAACCTGTGTCTGGCACTGGCAGGGGGGAGGCCAGCTAAAGCTGGATTCTCATTTTGCAAGTTTGCCACTTAGAGAGAAACAAAAACATGGTCTCATTTTCAGCTCTAGCTTTTTTCTTGCAAGAAAAATCAATATTTTGATCAATTTATTTCAGTGGTTCTTTTTTGCAGTTCTGTGTTGCTGTTTGGGGAATCGATGAAATGTGTTGCTCTTTCTCCTTTCTGGAAAATCGGAGCCACTTTGAAGAGCTTTTTGCTTGTCCTTATTGCCAAGCAAGAAACTGGAGATGCTGAAGCTGTGCTAGTAACTGAAAGGTTTTGGAATTTTAGATTAATATTTCAATTTTCCAGAGCTCTCTGTGTGCCGATATTTAATGACATCATAAAGATACATTGCATGTACTTTTTTTGGTGTAGTGATAAAAAAAAGCTTTAATGTCTGAAACTTTTATTCTATCAGCCTAGATAATCTCTTATCTTTCCCCAGTCTTTGCTAACTGGCTACTCTCAGAAAAAGCAAAACTTCCTCTGGCCCAAATTGTAATGTGAGATTTCCTGTCCCAAAACTTCCACTTAGATTGTGGCAGTCAATATTAGGATTCTGGAAATACCTGAGCACCTTCATCTGCGCCTGTAAAAAAAATTCTAAAAGTAGATGTTTTATTTGGTTAATTACTTTCAAAACACATAACGAAGGGCATGAATAAATGTTGTTTGTCACAAAATTATTAAAAAAGCTATTGGGTTTCAAGTAAAAGCAATTAAAAATTAATACTGAGTTGTAATACTTTAAAAACTGTTTCCAGATTAAAAAAAAAGTTAATAAAGTATGTGAAAATCATACTTTATTTTACTAATACAGCTATATCATAGAAACACAATATGCAGTACATTTAATTGTTAGACTTTATTAAATCTTTTCGTTGTTCAGCCAGTAAAATTGGATTTTTAGCAAGTAGCACTGCAGTGTCCGGATATCTGGAGTCTGCACGAGTCCCACACCTGCTCAATAGCAGCTGACTTTTCACTCATTGCGGACTTCTCCGAACTCAGCCGTGCAAATAGATTTCGGTAGCTGGGCTTCCGTCCCTGGCACAATCAGGTTTCTGCTTTGTTTCATGGATTTTCTAAGCAGGGAGAAAAGAGGAGATGTGTGGCTTAATGCAGGATTCTCTGATGCAGCAAGAACGCTTCCCCAGGGTTTATGGGCCTTACCCAGAGCCCTCTGTTGAAGTTTAAAGCCGTTCAGCACCACTCGGTTGAGATTCATTCAGGTTTATAGAAATCCCTTCTCTGGATCCCACCGTATGAAATTATTCTCTCGACACTAATTTTGAGATATTGCAACAGCAACAGTGAAAGAATCTAAACAAGAGGTTAAATACCACGTTAAAAGAGAAGTCTCAGGGATATAAAAAAAATCCCTCCTGAGTTTCAGTTAGCTTTGATATAAGAACCATAAAATAGTAAAAAATTATCAAATTAGTCCGGTTTTTTTAATAAAGCTCTTCAGTCTTTGGAAGTTTGGAGCAGAGTTTTAGGAGAGGAAAAAAGAGTGGAATTAGTTACTTTCAGTGCATTTTGTTTGCTTCCCATTGTGACATGTATCTTAGCATTGCATCTAAAGAATACATGATTTTTCAGAGGGATAAAATGTTTGTGTGCTGTGTTTGAATGAAGAAAGTGTGGAAGAATTAGGAAGGGAGCGGCTATAATTCCATGGCTTGGATTTTCTAGGGAAATGGTGTTATTCTGGTCAGCATTTGGCTTCTTCCTATGAAAAGGGAAGGATGAGCTTTCTGTTTCTAACTGAGGCAGTAATTTTCAAGTCTGTCATGGGAACATAAAGGCTGGTATAGAAAGAGGAATGTTTGAGTGAAGGAAACATGCCCAGGACATAGGTAATCAGAGTTTTCCTGTTTGACTTGAGCTTTGTGTGGATGCTTAGAATATATCTGGTCCCAGCCTTAAATGATGAGAGTAGGACTTGATCTTTTCATTATCTATTGTGTGGGAAAACTTAATATTAGAAATTCTGAGGTGCCTTGATATTTAGACACCAGTGGTTCAAAAGTATAGTATGTAATGTTTTTCTACATGTTGAAATAAATCAAATGTTGAACTTGTCAAAAGCATAGGCATCAAAAACCTGAATGTTGTGTTATATATACTTAATGTGGGTGGCCTTGATTTTACTGGTTAGATTTATTATGAAGTCAAGATCCATTACCAGTATTTTCTACTCGTATTTGTTGATGACCTTGGCATTTTGTTCTTGGACACTTTAATGTTAAATTATTAACCTCCTCTAAGCACTAATACACTAAAGGATTCTTTGAAGGAGTTATAGCAATCACTGTGTCTTTTGAATAATTGACTAATGGAACCCAAGAGTTGCCCTCTGGTTAAAGGAAAACGGTGGGTCAGTTAGTTCTGCACTTCAATCACACGTATACACACAGGGTTTAATTACCTAATGCACACTATGAGTGCCAGTCTGGCAGGCCAGTATCTCATTCCTCTCTATTTCACAGTAGTTACCCCCAAAAACATGCACAAGGACCATGAAGTTCAACTCTCATGTTTGGGAAGAACAAACTTGTTTTCCAGACACCAGTTGATGCTCTCTGAGGTGTGACCTTGAGCCGTGTCATAAGACAGAAGCCAGGACAGCGTGTTGTCATTAGAGGGGCCCAGACTTCAAGGGTATTCCTAAGGGAAGAAATATCTATATTGTCATGTGCTCTTTGGTTTTTAAAGGCATGCTGCACATTTCTAAGATGCTGTTCTGGTAGATGGCACTGCCATTTTCACAACTGAAGTAATTTTAATTACCTACAGTATTTTTCTTGTCTTTCATTTAATCTAAAAGTGGTTTTTCTGGCCCCATACATATGTGGGAATTATAATAAGATTTCAAAAGGCTACAAATTCACAATGTATCTAGGACTAATGGAGCAATAATTGAAATTTAAATGAGAAAGAAAATCAGCATATGTATTCTCAAATCAGAAGTGAAACAAAAAAGGGATAAGAACACTTATCAAATAGAAAGCTGCTGGAGTGTTTCAGGCAACATGTTTTCAATAAAATCTTTTTGAAATTTTATCATTCCCTGGACAGTATTTCTTGCTTTTTTAATTCCCTTTGGTTCTGAACATAAAAATAGCACAAAAGGTTTTTGTCAGATCTTCAATAGTGCACTTTAAATACTTGCAGAAGTTTATGTAGTGCTTTGGGTCAGCAGATAACTAATACATGGATATCATGGAACTTAACAGGATAGTCTGTCACACGTGCATGTTCTGTTACAATGATTTTGCCTTTTTAGAAACCAATACTAAAGTTAAATTATAAGGCAGGTGGAAAACCCAAAAGGATATAAACCAAAGTCTTCTGATACTTCAGATGCATCCTCAGTTGCCTTCAGCAGGGCCTAATTTTGGCTTATACTGCAAGAAAAGTTTATTAGTGAGCAGGTAATCTTTAGCTGCAATTAGAGGAAAGAAAACATAATTATGTATATTATGCCAAGGAAAAAAAGAAGTTCTTAGCGAGTCTCAATTGTACCAGTATCCCTACTAGTCGATACGTGGTGCAGTAACAAACAGCAGTAAATATAATTATGCTGTTCCTTATGGTAGTGATTTTCTAAAGCAGGCACATCTGCTACTATGGAGTGATCTGCCAGCTCTGGGGAAATAGCTCTTAGCAAAACATGCAATGCACACAAAGCAATTTCAAGAAAAGTTGTATCCAATACGTTGGGTACAGGAAAGTTGTAGATGAGAAAATTCCAGTCGATGTACCTTGAGAGATGGTTGGTATCGTTTATGTTGGAATGTGGGCCTTTTCAGGGGTGAGAAGGCTTAGAACAACCAAGAGATTTTGAGCAGGGTGGACCCAGGTGGGTGTTACACATACATAACCACATATGGCTAGTTTGTCATGGTTTGTCTCTTTAAGCTTTCTTTATGGCTTCTTAGCTGGTCTTTCTCGAGATCCATAATATCACTTACTATCCTTGTATTCAGCACATGCTTGAAGTTAGGCAGAGACCGAAAGCTGAGTTTTGCAAGGCCAGGACACTTGTACTGCAGGGCCATGACATAGGTGTGACATTGCCAGCATGGTTCTCCAGGCACTATTGGGATCTTGGCCCCTCCTGGAAATCTGTTGGCTTTTATTAAATGGATTTCATCCAGAAAATAAGGCTTGACATTGCTGTTTATTGCCCTGACAGCATTGTAGCAGGTGTTTCAATGAGCATTGCAGATGAGAAGAAGCTGTGCTTAAGGCTGGGCCCTGGTTTGGGGATAAGGCCGAGTGGGGGTTTGACCAGGATAAGCTGGTTTGGATGCCCTGGGAGGCTCTGAACTCTGTGCTCCAGAGCTGAAACTGCACATTCTGCTGTGCAATAAACATAGTGATCTTCTCTCTTCCTCATCACCTTCACACTGCCCCTGCTTTCTCGCCTAGAAAGATGCCTTAAACAAAACTGAAGAGTTGTTCACAGTATTTTCATGCAAATTATATGAGAAAACACTCCTGCTAGAAGTCTTTGGGTACAACATAGTCCAAATCCTGCAGACATTCTGCGCCTTTTTTCCTTTTATCAAGTGAATATAAAGCTTCAAGCATCTCTGGAAGAAAAATGGTAGCTAAAGAAATAGTATTTTCCACAGCCTATATGCTGCCCTGAAGACTATCCCCAGTTAAGAAGCCCTGAATGGTATTTAGACAGAGTGACTATGTTGGGACTTTTATAGTCCTGAAAATTTTTCCTCAGCTATCACCGAATGCTGAAGGCTACTTAGCTCTACAGACATTAATTATTTCCCTTGAAATTCCTCAGATAGCTTCAGGTTTTGTCTCCACATGTGCCCCTGAGTGGCTGATCAGCAGAGCACCCGTTGTGAATGGTGTTTCTGGATGCCAGTCTGAAGCTGAGAGTCTGAAAATTAGATCCTTAAAGTGATGCAGTTAGTTGGACAGAGTATGTCTGATGAACTGAGCACTGGTAACAATAATGACGATATAAGTAGGATTTTTAGTGCTTATAACCATAGCATAATGGGATTTCTGTATGATGGTGACATTCACATATACCGTAAGGGAAATCTGTTCCCTGCTAAACATCTTTGCCTGCCTCAAGAAAAATACTGCCTGAAATACTGAAGCCACAGTGGAATCAGAATTCCTCCCATTAGTCAATAGAGGAGAAAGCTGTAGTGTTAGTTTGAAGCCCTCCTTGCCTCCATTTGCTTTTGTCTTGATCTTTTCAGGGATTAAGGGGAGAAAATAGGGAAGTGAAGGAAAAGAAGAATTATATTAGTGGACATTGCTGGACTCACAGTGCTGGCAGATATGGATGAAGAAGCAGGATGAGATTTATCACAGTAAAAGAGAGAAAGATCCAAACTAAGACTCATGAGTTTCCTTGGAGTCTGCTATTATCAGTTCTTTCCACAGTATGTTCTGTTCATCTAGTCTGAGACACAGCGGTGAGATTTAAGTTTGTTAGTAAAATACTATGACATTCTGAGTGAATATTATGCATTTGTAGATGAATATTAAGCCAAAGTATAATCTGAGTCAGCTGTGCTGTAAGCTGAGTGTTTCCTCAGCTCACCTTGCAGTTCATGTGATTGGCTTTTCCATATACATTGAAGACATCAGAGGGAGGTCTTATTTTCTGTCACTGAGGTGCATCCAGGATCAAGAGCTGTGACAATCCTATTTTCAATATAAATACCTGATTGCAGCAGGTGCACTGTATGACAGGGAATATGGCAAAGCCACATGGACTTACTCATATGCATCACATTTCAGGACTGCCATGAAACTACTTCTTTTATCCACACCATATGGCAGCTCAAGACACATTAAACAGCCTTTTTCTTCTGCCTGGATTGGCAAAAGCCCTAATCCAACAGCAAATTTCTACACAAAACCAGCAGGCTCTAACAAAATGACACAGTCACAATTCGGCATAGTATCAAGTGATGGCATTATAGCCATCCATCTGCCAGGCAACAGGAAAAAGAGTGTCTTAAAGCAGCAGCCACCATTCTAAATGACTCATTTTATTTCCTGGAAAACACGACTAAGTTAATAAATGAGATACATTTCAATGTGAATAAACTTCCATGGCAATATATAAATAGGTATGCATTTGCCTATGTATATACATGCAGAAAGTTAGCCTGCACACCGCAGCAAAATAAGAATTGTGTGTACGTGGCCGTGAGTGCAGATCCCAAAGTGTTACTCAGAACGCAGTCTAAGAAGAGCCAAGTCCTCAGTCTCACCACATCATAACATGCGTCATCATAACATGCTCATGAGCACCAGGAGATGCTCGTGTCAGATTAACTGTTGACCTCTTCAACACAAGTCATATAAAATAAATAGGCCAGAGTAATGTTAGATCAAGGGAAACTGCACGGCTTTAATCAGCCAAATCATTTATTCCATGAAACTGGCTCTGCTTAATTGTATGTTTTTATTATTTTTATCACTTCGTCACTAGGAGACTCTGAAATGTGGTGTCTGTGCAGCGTGTGATGATTAGGCTGCCTGTACCCACTCTAGGCTATTGACACTGTGCACACACTCATAGGGGTTCCTTTGGCCCTTTGGAAGAGATGGTCCCTGCCAAAGCCACGGCTCCACTTCAGCCACCGCCTTCATTTGAGTGCTTTGGGGATTTTGGTTTAAATGAGCAGAGTGGTTAAGTTTACAGTAGCCCCTGAAGTACCACTGGTCATCAGCACAGATGTGTTTCACAGGCCTCATTTTTTTATTAGGTATTGTAGGTTTCTGCGAAAAAAATGGGTTTATACAACACTACTGAGAAATGCTTGTATGTCTTCGATATGTTTGGTGCTTGCAGCCATGTGGTTTGCGTTTTCATAGTGCTTCAGGATCCTAAATAATTTGATATTTGCTCTTCTAAGAATTTTTTAGGCTGGAGATATTGATGAAGAACAAAATTTCATGTTATGCTGTCCCATAAATATTTCTATATAAAAAAAGAAATGCAGAATGTTTTCATGACATTTGGCTTCCTGTTGTGCATATATGCTAAATTTAATAAGAATTTATGAAAGGCAGGCATCAACTAAAACGTGCTATGTTCTGAAGAAATATAGGTAAGTCCCTGACATTTATAATCTGAAATCTTGATATATCAGAGAAAAATTTAACAAAAAGGGAGGCTAAATATTGCTTGCTCTGTGCTTTTCTTCCTGGGAAGGAGATTTCTGACCAGACCATACTTCTTAATGTTGTACTTGGCAGTATAAAAGGATTCAGAATATAAAAACCCAACAAAAATAGATTTAAAACATGTCTAAAACTGATTTAAGCTCTCTTAACATAGTGAAGTTTGTTGCTTGAAGTTGTTATTAAAGGCTCCTACAGAAGGACATGGGATTGTAGTAGGAGTCATTTAATAAAATTGCATGACTAGGTTTTGGTTTTTTTCTGGGAAATCAGGTAATATGAGCACCATGTTTTCTTCTGACTATGAAAGACTAATTTTTTCTTACACAAAAAAGAGCTCTCGTGTAGACTGTGGCCAGAGGACTAATGTTAAACTCAGGGTTAACACTGCTGGGTGATACCTGTGTAACAAATAGTACTGAGTGCTGCCCCATCCTTTGCACATACATGGAAGCCCCAGCTGCTTATCAGAGAGCTGTTCCCTTGCTCACCCACAAAATCCAGACCAAAAAATGTAGTCTAAATTTTGGCAATGTAAAACTATGGCTTTATGCCCCAGTGCATCTGGAATAATGAGAAATAATGTTAGAATCTACCTGCTTATTAATAAGAATTACACTCATTCCAACAGCAGCAAAACCAAATAACAATTGTTTATGTTATTTCATTTTCAGAATGCTCTTCTGGTGCCAAGGGTGTGGTCTGATTTAAAAATAGTTTTCCCAGCGTTGCATAATTGTATAGGTCATTCTGGGGTGCAACTCATATGAAATGTTGGAGTACTAGAATAATTTTGAAATGCCCTGTAAATCTGTTAATTCAGTATTTTTTTATTTTATTTTTAAAGCATGGAAGTTTAGTAAATAAAGTGAAAATGTTGCTACTAGGTGCACTCTAAAACAGTTGAGCAATGGCTACAAAAGAGTATCTGTAGTTCTAGTAACAGGATGATGCAATTCTGGAGTCTGCTTCCAGGGATGTTAAGTTGAAACACCCCCACGCACAGCACTCTCAAATAAAATAAAATAAAAAAGCAATTTCTAATCATTGCAATTGCTCATCATATAGCAACTGTCTGAAACGACAGGCCTGTTTAGTACTGCTCACTCTGGAATACAAGAAAATGTTTAGTGGAGTTTATATGAACGATTTGTGATGTCTGTTATGCCTCCAGTGGCACGGTTTTAGTGAGAGCTGCCAACTGATTCTGATCTGAGACAGATTGCAAAGGCTTCCTGAAATTCTTGTAATTTTAGCAGGAATTTTGTGTTGTTTCGGTGTGTTACTTTCACTCTGATCTGTTTTCCAGGTTTATGTGGGTTGGCCATGCAGTAATGTTGTCACGGATCAGTACATAACCCAGTTGCACAGTTGTAGAGCAGCAACCACATTCATTATGAAATAATGGTGAACTGTTGATCCATTTGATATTGTGTGCCTTCATTTGCTGTAGCATTTGATGGCAGCCAGCCAGCCACGAGTGCTCAGATCAGATAGGAGCCAACCCTCAGATATGCTGTGTGTGTTTTCTGCTTTTCAAGATCTGTCCTTTAATGATAATCCCAGAGCTGTGATGACCCAGCGCTCTCCAAACGTGTGTCAGTTCATAAGGGCAGCCACCAACTGCAAAATTCTGGAGATGAAGGTGGGCACAGAATTTCGGCTATGTTGTGTCATGTTACAAAGTGCCAAAGAGTTTAAAGGTGCCTCATTGTCCCTTCCCTTTGTGCTATGCCTTCATTACATCCTATCTGCAGCACCTGCTTTCAGTAGTCATATTTGTTATCTAAATAACTCAGAGCATGACTGTTCATCGCCATTAGTCATTCAAAGAGCAAGGATTTGCACAGGGACTCTGGGCTTCTTTCTCAAGAATTGTATTGCAAATATGGCAATTGCCTGCTCTGGATGTTGCAATCATTGTTTCTGATTGGCTTCTTATTTCACATTTCTCCAGTAACTTCATAGTGATGTAAACACAATGTTAGCATTTTAGCTGAGGTAAAGAGTTCCAAAGCTTACCTTAGAAGACCAGGCAAATAAAACAAATTAGAAAGAGTTAAGGTCAAAAGGAGGTCATTGTTCCCTGGGTGCTTTATGACTCATTTCTCTGTTTCCAGTCTGTAAGTGTACAGGCCATCAATGCTCTTCTTTCAGGATTTACTACCACATGCATGTTTCCATTTATAGTGTTTGTTAACTTGTCTCTGTCTCCAGTACTGAAATGCTACAGATGCAAAACCAGAGTTATGTTTGAGAGAGAGCCTTGATCTGTCAAGGAGAGGTGAAAGGCTGGGAAAGGGGAAGGACCATTTCCCTTTGCAGAATCTCTGAAGAGTTCATTTGGAGAACAAACATATGCACTCAATCCAAAATTTGCTTTGACTGAAAGCTGAACAGGTGCAGCAGGATTGGGGATGAAGACCTGCCTCGGTTAGAGGATGGCAGCAGATCTTCAACCTAAACCTGCAGGATTTTAGGCAGATTCACAGGCTGTAGGTGTAGCCTGAAATCTTCAGTCCAGCAGCTCACCCTGAGTGAATCTGAGCCTGTGGCCTACAGTCTTACATGTTAATCAGGTGCCAAAGCAACTAGAAGAGCTTCCTATTCCTCATAAAGGGGAAAAATTTGGTTTACTAAACTGCATCCCTGGCTCACTTCTCAGATTTATATTGTCAAATAGATCCTGGAGTTATAGAGATACTGTTAGGTTTCCTTGACAAGTAAATACCTGCCTCTCTTTGGTTGGTGGTTTGCTTGGTTGGCTGGCTCGTTTTAATATTGTTTTTCAGTAGGGCAGTATCATTCTAAGATGTTTTCTAAGCCCATGTTTGAGGTTAGCCAAAGAGAGCTCAATATGACTTACATAATGTATGGGCCAGTGGCTTCCTGAGGGCATTGTTTCAAGCACATCATTTTTCAACAGCTCCAGAACACTACTTATTGATATTTTAGAGGTGCACAAAAGCTTGAAACTCTGACTATTTTGTAGCTAATTTATTCCCTTGCTGCATGCTAGCCTAGCAACCATGCTGACTGAAGTGGTCGTATTTTTCACCGTGGGTGAAGCTCAGCTTTAGGCAAGGGTTCTTGCTGAATGGCCTGCTCTGAGCTTGGCTGGGAAGGAAATTAAACTGCAGTTCACGGGAGCAAGCTGCCTTTTCTAAAGCCTTCAGTGGGCTTCTGCTTTAACAGACCAAATAACAAAGGCACCTTTTTTGGAAGCAAGGGAAAGTACAGTAAGTTGAGAGGTATTTGGAGTTGCTCAAGTGCTGCTTTTTAAAAGAAATCCATCCCTCGCAGACCCCCATCACATACAACCTGAAGGCTCTTGCTCCTTTTTAGCAAGGAGACACAGTTCTGCATTATTCAAACACTGGGGCTTTGGAACAAACCAAGAAACCTCAGGAATCCCTTTGGGTTAGGTTTTTAGCAAGGCAATCCTGTCTTTACAAGACTTAAGTTACAGTTTGTCTCCTACTTCTGAGTGATTTGGTACAATGAATACAATGCACTCCCTGCCTTATAAGTGCTAGAAAAAGCAAATTTATTTTTTTTAAAAATAATTTCCTTAATGGTCTCTGTCTTTGCACAACTCCTGTGTAAAATATATAAAAACTACATTCCAGTCGCTGTTTTGGAAGTAAACATATCTGTCTAAACAGTTCCTTTTGGTGTTGCAGGCTAATAACCCTTTTGGATTACAGAGGAGGCAAACCTGCAAAAGCAATCCTGGGGCTTGAGGATTTGCTCTTTCTCCAGGGATCTTTAACTCTGAGGATTATTTCCTCCAGCAATACCACATAAGATAAAAAATAGTCTTGAAGTTTGTACATCAATTTGCAATGTCAGATATTCCACACGGAGGCCTCTCCATGTACATGTACAGTGTTATTCTTCTATTTTGGGACAGTCCTGTTAATTCACAGATCTCCTGGCATGTTAAACACATTTATTATTATCAGTTGTTAAGGGCTGATGGGAAGATGAGGTAACAAAGAGCCAGTGTAAGAAAACAAGACTATCGGGCACCCTTGAGTTGCTGTGTTCCACGCGCTGCTGCTGCCACCAGTCCAGCAGTCTGTGCTGGGGGAAGGGCACTTGCAGCACTGCCTCCTTGCCTGTCCCACCACTGGTTTCTGCAACTCACTGAGGCACAGAGTCAGTGGAAGTTTGGGATCTTGTGCTCCTTGATGGACATACTTTCCTCAGATTTGTCTGGATTTTGAACATGTGTATAATTTGGACTTTCACAATATCCTGTGATTCTGAATTCCACTACTAAGCTATTGGTTCTGATAAAAAAAACCCAAACAACAAATCTTTCCTTTTTAAAAAAAGTTGTTGCCTGTAAAGCTCATGGGCCACCCCATTCTTGTGTATGGGGAAGCTGTGAGTGATCGCAGCTCTCATTATATCACTCTCCATGAGGTTTTCCTTCCTTCTCATTGGGTCTTTTCCAAAGTGATGCCTGTTACTCAGTTTAGTCTTGTACGAAATACATTCCATTCTCACAAATCTTCTCTGTGCCTCTTTTCCTGAAGAGTTTTACTCTACGATTCTGAATTAGGTGAGCAGGAGTTCTGTTTGACTTAGGGATTTTTCAGAGCATTTATATTTGCAGGTGAAATATTCTTTCAGAGGAAAGGCCTTTATCATGAAAGATACATATAGAAGTATAATGTCTGTAAGCGACACTTCACAGAACTATATACATTCAACATTATCCCCTTTGAGGTGCTATCTCATGACATATCCTGAAAGCCGCGATCAAAAGTTTAGATGCAGTTTCCTTGACCAAAGCAAGAGTATTAAGAGCATTATTCAGCATAAGTGTAGCTGGGGGAGTGGGTTTTCAAAAAATGGAACCTAAAGGAGCAGCAGAACTGACATAAATTTTAAGGAAACAGCTATGAATTTTAGGTGACATGTTTTGCTACATCTTGTCTCCAGCCTGAGCAGCAGGACAAAACAATTTGTTTTCATACTCTGGTGCCAATCAGAATTTATTGCAACTGTTACCAAAGGTACTCACGCTCATCTGGGTCAATTTATTGCTCCTCTTGACATTTTATCAGTAAAATTTTTCCTTCAGTCAGAAGATAATTCTCACAAAGAAATTTCCAAAGCAGTCCATTTCTGTTATAGGTATATCAGGCTTCATGGTTTCCTCGCAGTTGCCTTTATTTATGGCAAGTCTTCCACGCTCTGTGCCTAAAGGAGTTGAAATGTAAAGATGTTGCTAATATGGGGATACTATTCCCCTTTCTTACTCTCTCTTACAGCCATAATACTCATCCCTTTTTGGTCCAGCAACATCCCAGCAGCTGGGATGCATTGGGGATGCTCCACTGCTGCCGTGTTCTTCTCTAACATAGTTTCTGGAAACCAAACATGGGAAGAAGAGGCTGTTATTAGCAGTTAATTGGGCCACATCAGTCTAAAGAAGCAGCAAAGGTTTTCCAGACACAAAGTGGAGATAAATGCCGGTGGAGTTAGGCAGTAGTTAGGCTTTGTTCCCTTTTTGTTCCTTGGGAAACTACCCTGTGCACTAAAGGGTTTTTTGGTTTTTCCTATTCTGCTTTACATCTCTGCATAGTTACCTCTGTATGTTCTCACATCCATTGCAGAGCTAGGGGGCTTATGCATTATGTCTCAAGGACTTGAGATTATCTCTGGCTTCACATTATTACTTCCCATCCTGATTCATTTCAGGGCACACTTATTGTTTTCCATTGAAAACTGGTTCCTTACTAATCATCACGCTCAGACTCTAGATACAGTGCCTTCCTCTGATAAAACAATGTCATTCAGGGGAAGATTAAATGGTAATTATAATCAGAGTTCAAGCTGGCAGGAGATGGAGCAAAAATTAAAAGTGCTAAATCTGTAGCATTTTGATTATCTGAGAAGTCCCCAGATTTTGCAGCAGAGCTGCGTTTAAATATGTAGTAAAGTGGCTCCTTGTAAATCAAGTCATAATTGTTCAACTCTAGGTTGCAGGAGCCTGTTTCAATTTTCTACTTCTCTACAGAATTCTCAGCTTTGATTAAGAGCAGAGGTATGAATAATGGGCCTCCCTCTATTAAATACACAGTCAGGAGGAAAAAGAAACAAGAAAATATCCAAGATCCATTGTACAAAGTTGCAAGATACATATAATATTTCTTTTAATATTGAGATTAAACTGCAGTCCTCTAAGTAAGTCTCACTTATTAAAGAGTGAAATGAGAAGGATAATGAACCTCTGTAATATCCATGCCCACCTCAGCTGTCTGTAGTGTTCAGTAACAGTACACTAGTCACTACAGCACATCTGAAAACCATTTAGATTTAGCAACTTCAGAAGATACTGGCCCAAGATTTGTCAGTGAAAGGGGCAGATCAAAAGCATCTTCCCAAGAAAAACACCCATTAAGTGGCATGTAAAATGTGTGATTTCTTACAGTCTTGGCTAGTGAACTTCGTCAGGATCTTTACTTTTCCACAAAGGAAACAAGGCACTTCTGACTACAGGGAGGAGTATTTTATTGTCTGTTCAGACACAGCTGTTCAGAAACCACTGCAACCCCATTTATCTGGTCATTGTTTTGGTTCTGTATGAAGTATGAATTATGTTTTCATAGATACCAAAAATATATCTGCATGGCCTCTAGTTCTTCTATAGTTTTGCTCTTATCTACTTTGGATTATGAAGGTTTTGCCCTAAAAGATTGTATATACTTTCAGAGACATTTCAGAAGCATAGTATCTTATTTCAAAAGGGTCAGCATTACTATTATGGATAGAAGACTTGGGAAATCTCTATTTTGCGTAAATATTTTGCTTTAAACATGTTTACAGACCTGTGAATGTGCTTGCTTCCTGTATAGTTCTGCTACAAAATCTGATTGGTATTAAAGCAAAAAGGTAACTTGAAGAGGATAGTGGTGTGGTGAGTTTGCTGTGCTCATTAACTTGTCAAAGTAATACTATGTAATGTTTAGTTTTAGTATTTTCTTTATCTTAAAAATAAGCGGTGTGGGAATTTAATGAGGTGTCTGGAGGACTCTCTTTGCAGCAAGAGGCTACACTGAATTCACTGGTGGATCACGACTTGTCACTGAGTAGCCAGCAGGATTCCTCAGTGTCTGACAGATGATATTTTAAGTCTTTCATTTTCAAACACTGAATGTAAATATAGCTGCACAGAACATTGGTCCAAAAAAGATTCAGGGAATATCATCTAAAAATCAAATTACTTTTCCAGTGGCTGCTGGGGCTTCATCTCTTCCCTCCAGAACTCACTGACCGATGGCAGGGCTGTGCCAGTGTCTGGGAAAGGGGCTCAGTCCCAGCTGTGTGGGATGTGGCAGAGCTGCACACAGGGGGGAACTCCAGGAGGGAGGAAAGAAGGTCTGGAGGGAGGGGTGAGTTTTGCAGAGGTTTAAAATGTTGATGCATATGCACTCGCACAGAACAGCAGCACATCAGGAATCTCTGCTGCAAACGCAGTGTAATTTTAGTGACAGTTTTAACAGTGTGGGAGCTTTGTGAATTAAAATAGCAATTGCTTCATCTAATCTCAGGCATCAGCATGAAAAGGGATCACCTGGAGCACTCAGGCAGAGGGGGATTGCCCTGTATCACACATGACGCAGGCACGTGCAACATAAGAAGCTTTTGCCTGCAGACAGGAAATACTTGTATAGGTGGAACAGTAGTATGGCAAATCCTGTGATCCTATGAAATGTTCAAATTTTTTTTTTTTTTTTTAAAACCGAGTGAAGAGTGGAGAATTTGGCTTCTTCATTCCCATTAAAGCTATCCAAGAATGTTTCACTAATTGTAACATTACAGGGATTTGTAATTGATTTGATTGAGTTTAATTGATTTACTTCTTCTATGGGCAGGCTTTAAAAGGAGTACCTGAATATGCCTTGGAAGCAAAGAAAATAACAGAGGCTTTGTGTAAAGTGCTGGTTACTTTGCTGTAAAGCTAGATAAATTTTTCTTTGAGAAGAAAGGATTAGCTTTTATCTATATTAATTAAATTTTGCTTAAGACCATCTTGTACTTAAAAAAAAAATTATATTTTTATATTGTCTTAATTAGCAGAAAGTTTCTTTAAAATGTAAGTTGTGGAAGGAAAACCCAAGGTGTTAGAGCCATGATTTTAAAACTTTGTGTTCAGTTTAGTACCTTTTGAATATTTTCCCCTGTGCCTTAGGTTCCAGCAAATGCCATTAACAAAATCAGTGTTTAATGGCTTTAATCTCCTTTAGATAACAAGATGTAGGAAGAGATAGTACACTATGATGTAAGATAAGAGAGGGACACAAAGAAAGGAAGCAAATAAATCTTTGTGCCCACTGCTATACAGTAGTTTGGCTTGGGAGCTCTCTGCATACCACTCAGAAACTACTCCTGTTGCAAAAGACAATACTGGGTTTGTGCTGTGCTTACCCCTGCTATTTATCTCCTATATCGGAGTTTGGCGTGTCCCACCTGCTGTCACCTGCTATCACAGCCAGCCTTGCTCTGGCCTTTGGAAAGGAGGAATTATTATCCACTTTCCACTCCAAGCTGTGACAATATCCAGCAGAGGAGGCAGAACAAAGCAACACCTCCCTTGCTGCCTGAGCTCTTTCCAGGCCCAGCAGTGTCCATCCCGACCTAAGATAAACATCGTCCTCTGCAAGGTCATGTGTTTAGAAACTGTTCCTGCTGCTCAGATTCTTAATTAACTAAATGCACAGACAGCGTTCAGGTTAACTCTATCAGATTGAAGAGGTAAGACGTTTCTGCTAGAGACATCATGTCTGTAAATTGCTTCTTCCCCTGACTGGATTTGCCACCCTTGAGGTGTATTTTCCTGTGAAGAGTACAAAAATGCAGAGTGGAATTGTGTTTCTGTAGGATTTGGAGTGAGTGTAAAGGAAACATAGGTTTCTTCTACTTAGTAGTAGTATATCAAGCAGCAGCTAGCTTTATGTCTCATGTCAGGAGGCACTTCTTTGTGACATAATTATACTACTGTTGTTGCTTTACATTCTAATCAATCTGAGTTGGGCAAAACTGCAATTATAATCAATGCTTATATTGACAGAGGAGACTGATAATAGGGAACAGCAGATGAGTAACAAGCCTGGCTTGTTGTGCGTTTTAATGACTTGCAATGAGAGTACCATAGTTTTACAGCCTAATTTATAAGCTAAACCCAAACTTTGGGAGTGTCCCAATGGAAACACGGTGAATTTTGTCATCCATGAAAAAACGTTCAAGCTGGCTGGGTTAATCAGACTTCTTTTAAACATTCTGTCACTCTAGATGACTTAATCTGATCCTGGCAGTCCTTGTAATATGAGGTGTGGTCAGTTTTAACATGAGTTCTATTGAATGCTCATTTCTCAGCACCGATGAAAACTGAGAGATCAATTCCCTTCTAGGGAGCAGGGAGTGGAAACCAAATCAGCCTGATTTCTTTCACTGTCACTACCGAGATGTTGGGCTCTGTGCTGTCAGCTTCCCTTCTTACCTCAGAACTCACCTTCTTCTTTGCTGCTCATTAATGTGCCTTTAAAAGGAGAGCCACAAGGTCACCCACAATCAGTAGTGTCAAATCCAGCACCCGAAAAGCTCCCAAGAAAGTAAGGAAAGCTTGATCCTTGCCATGTCATCTCACCTGCAAGCTCATGGTGTCCCTCATTCATTGGGCACTGTGGTCACTGAGGGAATGTGGGAGTGTAGAATGCTGTTCCCTCTGTGCCACACAATGTTTTCCAAAACGTGAGACACAGTTAGTTGGGCTCTGGGTCTGCAGGAAAGATTGTTCTGATGCTTGTGAGCCAAGGAGTTACCTGTACACAGCTTGGATTCAGGCCCTCAAACTGCAGGACAGACTGTGGGATCAAATACTGTGTGTAAGAACATGAAAATGGTTGTCTGAGGTCATGTGGCATAGCATTAAGTCTTTGCCAGTTGTGTCTGCTGGTTGATGAGGGGAAAAGCTAAAAACCAGTGTAAGTGTGTATAGACAGTTCACAAGGTTACTCTCCCAGCATCTGAGTCAGTGCTTCCCAAGCCAGGAATGACATCCATATGTTTGATAATGTTTGATGGAATTGTCTTCCCTAACTTTTCTGACTGCTCTTTCCAGCCCATATGAACACTTGGCATCTCCTTTACGCTCTGGAATGGACTTGGGTTTGTTCTGCATGAGGCTGTAATAGAAAAATACTAGGGGCGCTCCCTCTGTTACTTGACTGTTGGGTGGTCCATGGACAGTGCTCATGATTTTTGGGTTGATGTTGATAATATTTGCTTCTCTATATTGAATGGTGCGTGGACTGTGGTGTTCTGAACCCATTGGAAAGAGCTGGCACTTGTCTTTGAGGCACTGGGACAGCTAAGCTGGGGATGCCAGAGCTTGATCCCAGTGTTAGGGGTTTGGAGGAATGAACCCGTGTGGAAGGAAAGCCCTCCTTTTCCCCTGAGGTGGGGAAAGCACCTCTTCCGAGCAGGGTGACTTAAATGAAGGATGCTCCAGGGAAAGGGCATATGATAACAGTCCCTATGCCAAGAATTGGCTTCAAGAGGGCCTGGAAGTACTGACCTCTTTGTCTAACTAAATTTCAATTTAAACGTTATCCTTGTGAAATCTAGAGGCATGCTGCATGGTAATTCTTTAAAATGCCATGTATCTGGTGCCACACAGTTGATGTATTACGTGATATTTTTGATTCAGTAGGAGACATATTTGAATGAGATGGTGGGTTTGATTTACTGTAGGAGATATCTGTTTTGATAGATGATGCATCTCATTCTGTATTGAATAAGCAGTGATTCAACAGGGATGTGTCTGATTTGGTAACTGAAATATTGTATCTGATTTTGATCAATTTTTCCTGTAATACACACATTTATTTTAATAGTTGATGCATTTATTTCAGTTTGAAGTGTATCAAATTCTTCATGTAATGTTCTTTCTTCTGTTGGAGTGATTTATGGATTTTACAAGCGATAGATATATATCTCAATTAAAAGTAAAACATTCATTACTGTCTGCCTTGCATTCAGAATATTCTAGAATGTCTCAAATTCTGCTCACAAAGGCATTTGTGGTGGGCAGGTGTAAGGCTTCTGTGAGGTGTGAGCAAAAACATTTCTTTGACAAAAACTGTAGTGCATTATTATTTGAAGGTAAAATGTCTCTTTGAAGAGAAACAGATTCTCTTTTTCCTAACAGCTTCTGTGTGTGCTGCAGATATTTAAAAGTATTAATAATACATGGGTACTTCATAATCACCATCAACCAGGGTCTTGTCCTGCATGTAAATATTCAGTGAGGGGTTTTGATTAGAATAAATAGCACCAAAGATTTTCACCGTTAGAGTATTGTTACTCTGACTTTTTTGGTTTGGTTTTGTTTTGTGCCATGACTTTGCTCCTTTCTCATCCAGGAACACAGTGATTTATAGAGCTTGTGATGACCTCTAATCTGTACCTGATCAAGCAGCCACACAATGCAATTTGGTGCATCTTTTCAATAAAGGGTAAACTAAAATAGGTTTTGGCTGGCACCAAATTACCCTTATTTCAAGTGTTTAAATTTTACAGGAGTAAAGGTCATTTCCCTGGATGCTTCTTATTGCATTTAGTGCCATGCCACGAAAACAATCCCATTAGGTTCAGCCTTGCCTGACCTTTTATATGTTACTACTTTTATTTAATACAAAAGAATTGCTACAAGAAGAAAACTGAGATAAAAAGATTAAATGTATTAACCACCCTCAGGCTGATACAAGGTTATGTACAAGTGTAGCGAACAGAAATGAAAAGCTGGAACAGGTTTGAAAGAGCTAATCTGAAAGTAGAACTAACATTAAAAGCTGGTGCTACCCACCAGAGGTGCTCCCATGCCACAGTGAGAGGCTGGGAGGCTCAGCCCTCCTGATTTTTCCCACCTTACTCTCACAGTGGATGGAGGAACGTGCTGGGACTCTGGAGATCCGAGTTCTGCTCGGCTGCTTGAGAGCTCTTGGCCACAGTGATGCTGCTATAGGTCCCTGATTCGGACAGTGCTGCAGATAATGCAGAACTCTTTGGGGATCTCGTGATCACAGGAGTCATGCTTTGTGGTTTAGCATAAAATAATTGTCCTCAGTAAGGGGAAATGGGAGGGAGAGATCAGGTGTGTTAATGCTACCTAATTCTGCTATGCATGTATGTATATCACTTTGGTTTCTAAGGTGAGAAGTATTTTACACTTAAACCTATGGTTTGAGATACTCTTTATCACTTCAGAAGCCATGCGAGATCAGCGAGATGCCCTCACCTCAGCTGTGCCTGGCAGGATCTGTAAAACAGTGATAAAATGGCTCATCTCCTCTGATACAGGTGTAGCTTCAGGATGAGCCAAATCTGCCTTCTAGGAAATACTTCTGGGTTCCCCCAGGAATATTCTGAATCTAAGTGCTGATCTTTCCTGAGGAAGCTGCAAGTTTTGGAAAAGAGAAAAACAAAGTGATGGAGAACAGGCTGTGTGCCTTAGTTCAGGAGAAGTACTACTGCCTTCCTGTGTAATTTCCCATTTGTTTGTTGCTTCCTCAGCACGTGAACAGAATAGAGGCAGGGGCTGGAAGTGGTTCCTGGTGGCTCTAAGCCCACCACTGGGGGCTTCAGCACTGGCTGAAGGTGGGCTCCAGGCTCACTGCTGTCCTCAGCAAGGTTTCTCCCCAGCTGGAATTTACTCCTTAGAGTGAATAGCTTGGGAAAATGTCTAGGCCCATGTTCTCCTCCCTGTTCTGGGCCAGTTTTGGACAAGCACATATGTACAATAGAGAAAATGTTATGTGATGTCAAATAATAATAATTATCTATTCACCTTTTTGTTAGAAAAAGGGCTGATTTTTGATATTGAGCTTTTTGAGAAAGAAATTTTTTAGTTTTTAAGTGTTCCTGTGTTTACAGCCAAGCTTAATATCCAACTCTTGGGCAGCTCTCACAGTATTCAAGCACTGTTCAAGTGTTGTGAATTTGGATATTTAAAATGCTCCCGGACTGTTTAATATTTTGTATTGAATTAGAAGTTCCTGAAAGCTATGAGCATTAGTTTCTGCAAAAGATGAAAAAAACCCAACAAACAAGGCAAACAGGCTTTATAAATGTCTACATTCAGCTAATGTCTACAGCTAAGTAACAACAATACAAGTTTCAAAACTTGTAAAAAGTTGTCATTTCACTTTCTTCTTGAGCAGCTGGGCTATTAAATTACCTGGGCTGTGTAATGGACAATACACAGGCTGTTGAGAATTAAGTATAAAACCAAACATGTGGCCTTTTAAATGTTTTCTGACTTGTTACAGCGTGTAGCACTGCATTATGCCATATCACATTGGCATGATAGGCAAGTGAAACAAGACAGTTCATGCTAATGAACAGGAAAACACAGCAGTTTGCTCGTTACCAAATTCACTTAGAGTATTTCAGGGCATTTGGAAGTATTATGGGCGAGACAGTTATTGCTGAGAGGAGCCGAGCTGTAATGAAATTAGGGATGTGAAAACCATATGTTTGCCTCTGTTTTACCAAAGCATGAAATGTTCTTTTACTGTATATCTGTATCTTCTGGCTGCTTTAAAATAAAGGGTGTGCTGCAAGATGGTTTGACTAGGCTACAGGGAGCAGATCTAAATATTAATTGAAAATGCATTTAATCTCAGCATGGTTTGTTTCAGATGGGGTATCTGGCTTTGTGGCCTTTATACCTATGGCACATTTGTGTGTTGTTTGTGAATATAAGGAGAGAAAAACAACTGCAAAGGTGTCCCAACCCTTTCAAAATAATTACACTTTGGAAACCATGAAGGAAAGAAATAATGTAATAATCATAAAAATTTCCATGCTTGCTATTGCCAGCTCATCTGTTCCCAGACTTATAATGTGCAGTATGAATGTGGGCTGGATATTTTACACTTTAACCTGTGGTCCTTTTAGATTGTTTCCTTTAACTTTTCAGGTGCACCCAAATTATCTAGGCCAAGGAGTGTTCACTAGTTTTCATAAAATTCATCTTTGTTGCCTCAAAGTAGAAGCCGTTTCCAAGCCATTCAATATAGCAAGGACAGCTGGAAGTGCCCTAAGGTCGTATCTGTCTCTGCTGAGCTCTGCCCTTTGCCCATCAGTCCCTTGAAGTGGAACAGTTGTCACTGTGTGGTACTTGAGCTGGTCAATTCAGGAGAGGGAAGGCAGGCAGCATCAGACAGAAACCAATTTTTACCTCCTATTAAACTCCAAACACGAAAGGTAAGAAGTGCAGACAACCTTGTCATCTTCCTGTCTCAGCCCCGTGCTCCCCAGAGGGGAGTTCAGGGCTCCATTCAGACCATTTATTGTCCTGCTGTATTTTTTGATTGTTGAACTTCAGGAGTGCTGGGAGCCTGCAGAGGATGGGTGAGGGAATCCAAGTGCAGGGAACTAGGAACTGAAAGGGAGCAGGATGGACAGTGCTCCTCTCGAAGTGTGGTGGGCACAGCAGGGTGTGTGATAACCTGATGATACCAACCTGTTTGGTTTTTTGGTGGGAACCCAGAAATGTTGTCTTAGATAATAAAGAAAGGCATAAGAAACGTTCTTTAGATCTTTCCAAATGCTCCTTCACAATCCTTTGAGGTACTTGAGATGGACACAGTATTTTGTATGGAGTTCTGAATTGCTTTAAAAATAAAAAGGGTTCTGATTGAGTCTCATACATAGAAGGGTGTAAAACATGAGCAGTGTCCTTTTCGCTCCTTGACAGTTATCTGGAGGAACATGATCGGGTTTTGGTTTATGCAGTGGATTAAGAAGACCAGCCCAATTCTGTTGTTAAAAATGTCTATTTTTCCAGGATCATTTAGCATTTCTGAAATTGTTTCAAGTATGCACCAGAGCAACACAATGAATAACTATCGGCCCGCATTTGAGCAGTATAACATATTAGAAAGATTAGGTAAGGTTATTCAAGATAATTGCCCTAATAATCTGACCAGTGTGCAACAAACTTTACAAAATTTCCTTCTCATTATAATATATATTTTTTGAAAATGTTGAAAACTCTCTAGTAGGAGGGATCTGTCTTCCTGATTTGGCATAAAGGTGTTACTGTGTAATTCAGGCTGCTATGTTCTTTCTGATGTTTTTCATATTTCAAAGGCTATCTTCTGGACTTTGAAGGAACTCAGTTTTTCAATCACCGTTTCTTTTTCTTGTGTACTACTAAATGTTTCAGAGTGGCAGCACTTGGCAGACTTGAACTTGTCTTTCTTCACTGACCTCAGGGAGCTTTATTTAGTCCTTGAATATGTTTCATTACAGCTGGCAACAGCTGGTGGCTTTTAGTACTGCAGTCATAATTACTTGGAGGGAAGTGGCAGCCCAGAACCTCTGGCCCCTCCCAGTCCAAGGTGCTGTTGTCTGCTTCTAAAGCTGCAAGTCTCACTTGAGCTGGACTCGAGCTTCCTGAGTCCCTTTATACACAGCCCCAAACCTGTTCTTATTGTCTGTATAAAGGTGTCTCCGTGCAGTGTTATTCTTGTTGTAAATTACATACTCGTTGTTCACCCCATTTCCTGACTGAGGACAATAATGCTCAGAGCAGTCAAGGGTATGGTTTTCACATGGAGAAATGCACCAATTACATGTGCACAGTTACTGTAGCTGCGCACATGCCAACTATTCTAAAAAATGAATTAAGTGCATTAGAGTCTGTTTCCATGTCCATATGAACATTGAACAAACATATTTGTGTATTGTAAATCCAGTTGTGCACAGCTGGGCAGAACAGTTCCCTGTGAGTTCCACAAGGTCAGTCAGCGAATGAATATCAAAACTGAAGCTGGATAGCAGGGCTCTCTTTTATTAAGTAGAAAATATACTGTTATAAGAAAGTTTCTCTGAGGTTATATTGCCTGTTGAGTTGAAACAGGTTTTCCAGTCTCTTAGTGCCACTTTCCCCATTGTTCTGCTATGAAAAAGCTTGCTATGAACTGTGCAGCAGTGTCATTTCTGAAAGATGGATATATGAAGCAACAGCATACATACTTTAATAATAAAAAACTTATTACTACAACAAAAATGTTGCTTCAGCTCTTTTTCTATGCAGCAAAACAGTGGCACCCAGTGGCCATTCATGCAAAAATACTAGCCAGTACAATGCTGCAAACTCCAATGTCAGTGCAAAGAAAAACAAAGAGAAATTAGCATTTTTCGGTCTTTTTTTTCCTGTGTGCCTCTAAATATTCCTTAAAAACCTGTAAGCCTCAGAGAAATTTCAAGGACATTTCATGTTCTCTGATGCACATATCTGGGTTAACCCCAGAGTATATATGTGTGCTTGTAGGTATGCATATAAGAATTCCATTTTGTTATGTTTCTAAACATAAATTTACTTTTTAAATTTGAAAATAATACATTTGCAATTTTTTTTCATTGGGGCAATAATGACCCTGTATTCATGATTTCATTGTACTGTTTTTCATTGTTTATATGGACTTCTAAAGGTGTAGTATGCAGTTGTTAGAGAGATCATGAGGAAAATGTGAACATTTCCCAACAGAAATTAAGACTGCCTCTCTTCCCCGTGTTTCAAATGTATGTTGGATTTAATATATCTCCAATAATTCCATTTGAAAAAATGTGCATGGTGAGTACATCTATCCCAGATGTACATGAGAGGATTATCCATGGACAGCTTCGAAATATTTTCTTCCTAGAGTGTGCAGTTAACCCATAGAATAAAAAACTGACTGATTTCGTATCTTAGGCCAAATTCTTACGAGATTTTCAGGAAATTATTCAAAAGCTGTTAAAATTTCAGGCAATCCAGTTTTGAACTTACTGGCTGAATGGTCCCAGACAAATAGTTATCCCCATGCCCTTGTCTCTCCATGATAGCCGTGAATGTTACAGGCATGGACATTGTGCCAAAAGAGAGTTTTGTGGTTGCCATGAACTGATGGCCAGGTGAAATCCTGAGTGAATGGATGGTGTAGACCAGGCTGGTCAGCCCTGTATTGAAATGATCCTGGTCCTTGCTGGACTAAGCTGGGCTTACTGTGGGTTACTAGAGGACCGGACTCTTGTTGTGGAGTGAGTTTTCAACAGCAGTTGTCCTTCTGTCTGCAGTTCTGTTTTAGATGAAGGAAATAATTTCTATGAAAACTGGTTTCATTTTTCCTATGGAAAATCTAGGTTTCAACGTTTAACATGCTCCACAAAAACCCAGTTTGTTATCAGAAAATAACCAGCCATCTCAGCATATACTCTCTTCCAGTTCATATGAGGGTTCTGTGCAGTCAGTGTGAGTAAAATGTATAAGTAACTTCTGTGTCTATCTAAAGATTTTGTGCAATCGCTATTTCAGATAATGCATAGGCATGCATTTGGCCTATATTTATAGACAGAAAATCTAGTATCTGTCTATTCATGGCCTGAACCTAAAACAGATGGTGGGAAAACCACCTGAGTTTTACAGCAGTAAAAGAATTTAACGCATTAAAGAGCTATTCTTTCTAGACTATGTAATATTTCTAATTTTAAGAAAGTTTAACAAGCTAAGTTCACTTGCTTGCGTATTGGAAGCAAAGTCAATTTAATGTTTGAATTAGTAATGGCTTCTTAGCTGGAAAACTCGTATCTTATGTTGAATTATTCTAAATCAGACAATAAAAATGACTTGAAGGAGAACTCAGAAATAAAAACTAAAAAGGCTTTAAATAAGGCATGTTTAATGTCCCATGAGTCAACAAAATTGCTTTGTGGTTTAGACTGATTTAATATTATTAATAGGACTGTGCAACAATCTCCTGCAAATCCTTTGTTCCATTGGTAATACCTTTTTCCTTGTGCAAACATAGAAAGTATGCATATAGCAGAGGATGACAGTAATTGTGAAATTAAGATCTAAAAACTTGAAAAACTCCAGGTACTTAGGATTTGATTAGAATGTTCAGCCACCATGTGAGTAATTGCAGTCAGACATGTCTTCTGTGTGTGGCTTCTTCTTGACTTCTTGACTTCTCCCTGAGAACAAAAAAAGAAAGATTAAAAGTCTGACGGACAGAAAAGTGGAATTGTAGTGAACAGTTTGTAGAGTACAGTGTCAGAAAATGTATTAAAAAGAAACACCAATAGTCTTTTTGCGGATGGGGTACAAGGGACTCGTACTCCTTTGTTGAAAGCAGCGCTCGAGCCAACGTCCGAAAGCTTTCCCGGGCCTGGAAAGTGTAAGCAGAGGGTGTTGCCTTTGAATCATCTTCTCTGAGGTTCTCCTGGAGCAGTCATTTGCTTGCGGATGGCTCCTGCTGCCACTGAATATTGCAGGCTGATGAAAAGGGTTCAAGGCTGTGGACGGCAAGGTGTAGGAACTCAGCGAGGAGAGAGGCTGGCCTGGTGCGGCACACACGGCAGGGTTTGTGTGGGGCGAGACTGGGACAACATTGTGCTTGTCCTTTCAGACAGGTTCCTGCAGCAGCCAGCCCCCAGCCAGGGGCGGATGTGCAGTGCAGAGGGAGAAAAGAGATGTGAATCTCTTTGCAGAGAGTGAAGAGCAGTGGAGGAAGGACTGGAAGTGAGCACAGCTGGTTGTTGGATCTCCAGCGAGGCTGGAAAACCTTGGGCTGGGGACTTCGGCCACAGAACTGTGAAAATTTGCTCTGGAAGTTCAGGGCACAAGAGAATCCAAGGGCAGAAAGGAGTACTGGATATTATCTGAAGAATAAATTAGAGAATTTGAGGTAGAGATATTAGAATACAGTAAGGAATATGAGGGGAACAGAGAGTGAAATGGAAAGGAAATAGTTGAAAGACAGATGAGATGTTTAGTAGGTTGACAGAAAGGGGTAGGTTTAAAGTCCCTCAAGACCCCAGGAATCACCTCAGAAGGAGAAGATTGACAGACCTTTAAGAAAGAACCTGAAAGAAGGGCTTGAACTTGTCCTTTGTTTTCCTGGGACAAGGACGGAGTTTTCAGTGTGTCTGGAGAACTGAACTAATTAAGGAGGTGAGGCAAAGGTTCAAACCAACTGACTGTACCAAGGAAGAGAGAAAGGCCTGACCTCCTGAGAAAACCTGATCAGGCCATCTGTAAGGCAGAGGTTCCCTTTAGACTATTACATGACTCTGAGATGCACTGAGAATTTTTTACAAGTACAGCTTGATTTGCAGGAGTGAAAAAGAAAACATCACCAATAAAAAAACCAGGTGCAGAAAACTTTCTTTTAGTACACATACTTAACCAAACACTGCTTGCACTGTCAGAAACCTCTGAGGAGGAGTCATGTATTTCTGAAAACTCCAGCCTTAGAGGTCATCACACAGCTTTTCTTTAGCAGCTCATAAATATATTGTACACCCATGTGGAAACCCTTGTAGATGATTTAGCAGAATGAGGACCACTGGTCTTTTTGTTCTCATTTTTGTAAGCTGTAAGCCTTTATCCTCCCTCTCAAAAAACTAAAATATCAAGTGAATCCATCTATGAATCCTTTAGGCCTTTGCATCCCATGAAGTGTAAGAACTAAGCAGTTAACATTTGTAAAGCATATAATACAAATTTTAGGAGCCTTCAGAATACATACACTGCTCTGCTGAAGCTGCATTGAGTTGGGCTTTATTTGAAATATTTTTTGTTTGGTGCTTTTTAAAGTTGGCAGCAGTGGAGTGATCTTATTCAGGCTGCTGGCTTCTCTCTTGTTGCAGCAAGAGAGTAGGAAAAACTAGAGAGGGCAACAGCAGGAGATTACTTCTGCAAAGTTTGTGATGCCACTTAAAATGTTGTGTTTAAAAATACTGCCTTGTGTGAACAAGGTCACTAAAATGAATGGCTCTGTCTTGTCTTCTTTTTAAGTTAGGCTTTTCCTTTGTTAAGGAAAGAACAGGAAAAAGAACCTCAAGAGCAAAGGTGTCCAGGTGTATCGGTTGGTTGTCATCAGCTCTGATGGATCTGGGTACAGCTGAGAGCAAGAACTGCCCTCAGGCTCTGCATGCCCACCCTGCAGAGCTGCTGCAAGGGAATGCCCACACTCAGTGCCCTTTTGCCATCAGCGCCCCATGCCCATCTGCAGGAGCCCTCAGTGCCCAGGCCAGCCCTTGGCAAGGGCAGGGAGAAGGTGCTGCCCGTGCCCTCTGGGAGGGCTGGGACAGCTCCTGTCACAAGCAGGAGATGGAGCAGCCCTGTGCTAGAGCTCAATCCTGTCCTTCACACAGGCCCTGAACTTGTCTGGCTTTGCAGGGAGGATCAATGGAAGTCGATAGAGGTTTTTTCTAAATCCTAAAGGTCAGCCCTGGGCAGTGTAATGTGTTTCCTTAGGGAAACAGAAGAACTTTCACCTGGAGAGGTGCCTTACTGACTCTATGGCTATCCAGGAGGTTTGGGGCTGGTATTTTCTTCTGTTACTGAAAGCTGAGGAAGATGCTCATTTACATTGCTGCAGATGAGGACAGTGCCTATACAAGGCGACATTTTGTCCCCTCAGATGACTCAGAAGACAGTGTCTGCATTGACTCAATCTCACTGCTGAAGCCTCTCTGTTGTCATTCATGGCATGTTCAATAGAAGTGATTTATTGCCTGTCTGCAAGTCAAGACACTTGATCATTATCANCCCCCCCAGCAACCTTTTCCCATCTTATGCAAGTCCAAGCTAATTTAGATAAGGTCAAGATCTAGGCCACTCCTTAAAAGTTTTTAATACGGCTTTGCCTTCAGGTCCTTCCATGTCATTCTTGAAACATCTTTTGTAGTATCCCCAAGACAGAGCTGGAAGAGAAGGTTAGTGGATAATTCAGTAGTTAAGTTATCCTCCAATATTTGATATGCCTCCAAGGCATTACATTTTCGCTTGTATCTGTTAAATTGCTGGGAGCTTTCTTCAGTGGTTAATTATCTTCATGAAATATGTGGGGTTTGCAGTCATGCAGAACTTTGAAAAATTCTCCTCACACTATCATTCTAAAGGTGGACAAATAGATATTACAGGTTTACCTCCATAGTCTTTGGAATTTGTGTATATGTATGTATACATACAAATATATGTTTATGTGGAATAGCAAAACAAATTAAAATGCTATTTAAACTTCTTTATACATGGGATATGAACTTAAATCTTCCCTTCCCCCGTTAGCTATGATTGCAGAAACCTCTCTGAATATTTCTCCTATGTTTAGTATGAAAAGCAAAGCAGGAACAAGGTTTTTGAAGGATTTTTTTTTTTCCCCCCAAACCATCCCCGCAGACATTTTCTGAAAAGGATAATCCATCTTAAACCGTGTTGACTTGCAAATTCGTCATGCCCCTGGCAGATCGGAAGAATGCTGCAGCAACTAAAGAGCCACCAGCCAGAGCTCCTTCCTCCAGCAATATCCTGGGCAATTTCACAGAGCTGTGATGGGCTTGGCGGAGCGCTGTGCGCGGCCAGCTGTGTGCAGAGCACGGACAGGCAGTGCGAGGGACACAGCCAGCCACCAAGAGAGGGAGGAATTGCTGTAAGCATCTCTCCCCCTTAAATCACAGCTTGTGAGCAGGATGAGTGTGCTTTGTGCATCTTCCTGTCCTGAGTGCATGGACACATCCCAGCTTTTTGCTCTCAACAGAGAATTATGTCTGTGTATTTATCGGGTTAAATTCTTTTTAAAAGTATCAGTCAAAGTATCTTAAAAATATCTATTTCACCAGAGTGATTTGAAATATTTTTTTTTCAACTTCGGATGATACCTGACAGAAAATGAAAGTATCTTATTCACACAGCCACAGTATTTTCCGTTCCATTTTAAGAGGGCTAACGTTGCTCATATCACCACTGTGTTACTGAGTAAAATCAATATGATTTTAATTACTAGTGACCTGTGCTTTTGTTATCTGAGACTGCCTTTGCACAGACGTTGAACCTGAGGCAAATTTAGGTATCACTGAATTAAGTTTGGTTTGTGTTTGTAATGAAGGATTTAGCATTGAACCTCAATGATTGTATGGTTCTGTGGTTCTAAGCTGTATGGTGTGATTGGTACTTTCTTTGAAAGACTGCACTGCGTATGAGGAGGGGCCAAAACAGGGAGGATGTGCACTCCCAAGTCTGGAAGACAGAGTCATGCTGGTAGAAGGAACAAAGAGCAGGTGGAGCCAGAATCTGAGGGACTGGGACTTCTTTCTCAGGAAGCAGGTGTTGTGGGTTGTTTGTAACCTTAAATGCCGCCCAGCTTTGCCCCTCTGCCTCCTTCATTCGTGCAGTAGGGCTGGGCTGCCAAGGCGGTGCAGCCAAGCAGTGGAGCTGTGAGGGTCAGCATGGCTCACCGAAGGGTTCTCAGCCTAAGGCATGCAAGGCAGAGATGGACCACTAATGCAGGGACACAGCATTAGGCTTTCTGCCACTTCACTCCTACAAACTGCAAATCTGAATAATGGCTGAGCAAGCAAGATTATCTTTGCTTCAGCTTGTTGGATGATGAGCATGTAGATAGATATTCTACTCAGCAGATTTGAGAAGAGCTGAATTTCTGCTCTTTACTAGTCTGTAAATCTGCAATGTCATACCCTAAATCCAGACTTTGCCAAATGCTTTTCTTTTTAGTTCAAAGAACTGCATTGAGTTAATTTGCTTTTCGCATGCTCCTCCTTTTTAGATCATTCTCATGGTTCTCTTCTGCTAGTCAGTTCCTCAGGGGAGAGTAGGGAAAGGAATACACTTCAAAGTTTTATGAGGGTACACTCACAGAAGCTTAATATTAAATTCAAACTTGAAGATGTGCATGCCAGAATTGCTCTCCTTCATTTCTATTCTACTGTGCAACTCTGACTCTGGAGTATTGAACATGCCAAGAAAGTTCAGAATGTGGCTTAATTTTTAGGGAAACTGTCTTCTTAAAAAGGCAATGTACCTAAGGTTGAAACAAAATACTAGTGGAAATTCTATGAACAAAAAGAAGATACGTGTCAGATAAATTATTCATTGTGAATTGTTTGCCTTTGGCTGGTTAAATGGGAAAAATATCACCACAAAACCAATCATGTTTTGCAGTTAGTTTTGAACTTTTTCTATTTTTCATTTCAATATTTGTCTTATAAACTGCTAGGTGTTTTTGTGAGAAAACTTGTGAATTCTGCTTCCAAACTCAATCTCAGCACTGAAAATTATTTAAGAATTAAGTTGTAATGCTATATATTGAAAGGAATTACCTCTTCCTGAGGCTGAAAATGTCTCTCTAGCAACTGGAAATAGAGTTAAGCTTGCCAAGAGTTCCTTGTGAAGCAGATGGAGAGGCAACAAACAACCTTGATGAAATCTTGTTGGCTAAGCCTTCCGAGTACCCAGAGAGCTCCCAGAGTTACCTACAAATTAACTTGATCGCTGCCCTGTATGAAAGTATCCTTCATCTTGTCAGTGTCTTTTGCAATTTTGCACCCTCCCCCCTCCCCGTGCAGAACTGTTTGTTCTGAACACGCAGTTAAACTCCCAATTATCTCCTCATGTGTTTAAGAGCGATTGCAGGTCTGTCACTGACTCCTGGAGAACTTCGATGGCCCTGCGCATCTTCTTTCTTACAGGCTTTACACTTTTTGTACCGTTATTCAAAAGACATCCCAGAATGTGATAATTAGTGCCTGCGTATTTTTAATGACTACTAATAAACTAGTATTCTATATGGCTGCACACACTGAAGGATAGAAAAGGCAAATGTTTGATTGTTGAGTAAGACAGGCTTGCAGAATGCCGAGAAACAGCCTTGGACTCTGCTGGCGTTCTCAGATGCACAACATGATCCAAAAGCTGATTGTAAGATGATGGTATCAGTCTGTCTTTTCTTGCTGCGGGTGGGTTCTGAATATAAATCACACGCTGCGTGTGCTTCAGCTGATCCTCTGTTCCCACAGTGACCTTAGAGTAAATGTATTGTTTTTTCATTTATATTTAAGAACAGATGAAAGTATGTTGGGACTTGCTTCCCTATCCATACAAGCTAAATCAATATTTCACACACATTCTGTGTTAGCAATTAGTTCTTCATGTAACGTCTGTTTTAGAAGTTACCAAACCATCCTCCATTCTGTTTCTTATTCTCACAAGTGTTAAACCTGAAAAAATGTGTGATCAGAAGTTTGTTTAATTGACATTGCTTTCTTTTCTTTTGCAAGAAAACCGTCTATGCAGAAAGCACACTGTGAAGTGAGTAGATGTGTAGGTATAAAGTCATTGAAGCTCTCCCTCTGCTTCCACTGTACGGGACTGAATATTCAGACTTGTATCTGTGTGTCAGTTTAATTATTAAGGGCTTCTCATTCCACAAAGCCAAATTCTGCTCTTTGATATGCAAGGAACTAGTCAATAGTCAGTAACGTGGCCTTCAGGGACTGCAGTGCTCACAAGCACCCAAGAGCGAAGGCAGCCTGTATTTCCAGAGTGGACAGGCTTTGGGAATTGTGAAGAAAAGTGTTCCTGCTGGAGGGAAAAGTGGCATTCCAAACCTGCCTGCAGAGCACAGGTGGGCAAGCCTTGCAGGCAGCTTTGAGAGGCACAGCCTCAAGCCCCTGCACCTTAGGCATTGTGAGGGCTGCTCTGGTGCAAACTCAGGGCCAGAGGACAGCAAGGACAGCAGGGCCAGATGGGGCGAGGAGCCCTTTTCTCCTGCCAAATGGACAGAGAGGCTTTGGGAACAGAGAGGGGAGATGCAGCCGGTGTCTTGCGGAGCACATTTTTTGGTGTGGTTCTCAATTTTATTCTTCTGCGTTCGAAAAAGGAAATAGGTAATGGTGTAAAAAGCAAGACGATCTCTATTGTCAAACAAGCCCCTGAGCTAGGTACGAGGGGAGGGCAGGGAATAGACACGCAGGCAATGGTCAAGCATCTAAAGTAGGATTCTGCATTAATTCTCCAGACTACCTTTGAACCAAAATGCACTCAGTACTAAACTATTAGTAAATGCTAGTTGAGTTTGTTGATTAGTTTCAGATTAATTGAGAACATTTTTCAGTGAGTACAATGAAATTATTATGGAAGCTACCCAGGTCCCTTTATAAATCTTTCATTTTTACTAAAATATTTGAAAATTCTTAACATTTTGCTGAAAATTTTCCCACAAAACTGATTTTTTAGGTTGACTAAGAACCCTCCGAGTGCCTGAGGGGTGTGCACATCACATCTCTGTTGTCTCAAGGCCATGTGTTCTGTGCAAATCTCTTGGCAAAAGCAAAGTCTTTCTCCTCTCCTGCTAATTCCTACAGCTGCAACCACAGAGCAGCATCATGCTCTGAGCACGCAGATCGATCTCGTAGAATGGAGGCAATTTCCTGTTTGCAAGAACCTGTAATAAGATTAAGAAAAAAAAGCCCCACACAAATTTAGTAAATTTGCTAAGGAGATTATTGAACTGAAATCAGACAAGTTTGAAAGTGTATTTCCTGTCTGCTACATAACTTTTGATTATTAGCTTGCCAGGGCTGACCTGGAGGAAGCTTTTCTGCATGTTTGGCACTTCCCTTCCTTAGAAAAAAGGTACAAGTATTGACAAGTGAAAAGTCATATAGAAATATACATACAGGTCAAATAGCTGGTTTTCTCCTGGAGAAAGCAAACTAATCTACTCAAAGTACAGCAGATTCCTCAGATGCTGCAAAATAGCCCAAATATACCCCAAGTCTGTGGAACTGCACTGGTAGACCTCAGCTGTGGCTTTGGCTCTGTCATACAGGCAAAGATTTTCCTATTAGAACCCTGAAGCCTTCTGAGAAATTGAGCTTCCCATACGAGTGGCATCCACGGAGCTTTGATTTGAATTCTGAAAGGTTTCAAGGTTGTGATGGAGCAATCCTGTACAGCATCACCTCATTCCCAGTTCTGAGAGACTCATAATTTCTTCCTTAAAATTTAATTCCTTTGTAGATGACATTCAGCTTCTGAATGATGTTCATAATTGCAGTTACCCAAGCTGAGAACATGTAAAGAAGGAATGAGTTTCAAAAATAAGGTAGAAAATAGCTAAATAAATACAGACAGTTTGGAAGTAAAGTATTTGTGTATGCTAAATATTATGTCAAGTGAAATACTTACTTCACATTCATTTTTCTCACAAAGCAAAGCAAAAGAGCCCCACAGCACCATATATTGCACGCATTTTTTCTGTTAAATAATTTGTCCATTGTAGCATAAATCCCACTTAAAATTGTGCACATGCTTATTCTTTTCACCGTGCTTTGGTGAGCCCCAGCTTTGCCTCCACCAGCTGGTGTACAGTGAATCCATTCAGCTGTGGAAGCCTGTGGATAATGTGCCAGGTGAGTTGTTACCTGCCATGTGTCATGGAGTTCACGTGACACTTGGCCTTACATTGCACACTCCCTGTGTTTCAGTTTCCTGAGAAAGCTGGAAGCACTCCTTCTGACAGGGAGAGTTGAGAGGGCTTAGACCTTTCTTCCTGAGATGACCCTGCAGTAGCTCTGGTCTACAGAAATGCTAAATTCCCTGGAGATGAAAGCAGGCTGCTCAAAAAAACCCTGTCTTTCTTGCAGATTTGTACTCAGCTTCTACTTTCTTTCCTGAAGTACTTGTAAGGCTTCTTTGCACTTTCCCAGCTGCACTTGCAGGAGCTTTCTGCTGCCTTGCTGGCAGGAGTCTCCAAAGAGCAGGTGCTTCCAGTGTGGGCTTTGCAGCGGGTGCTGACCTCTGTGCTCCCCTGCTCCTGGCTTAGCTACCCGAAACCAAGTTTACAGCAAAGTGTAAACCACAGAAGTAGATTTTAAATCCATCACACACTTTCCAGCAGAGCAGCATTTGATTACAGCTTGCTGCGAGTGAGAGGAGCCCAGAGCCCAAGGGGGCTGGGAGTGTGTTTTTTTCTGGCACATTTTCTCTCCTGCAAAATGTGAGGGTTCTCCTAAGACGTTGGATTGCTGATCAACTCAACAGTGAATTTCTAAGTCTAAAAAAATCACCTCAGAATAGGGCAACCAGGGTGTGGTTTTGTTTGTTTAGGATTTTTTGTCTTTTATTTCCTTTGGAGTAAGGGAAGCATTATATTTCCTCAGTAGATGTCAACTTCTCTGTTATCCTATAGCTCTCATTTTCAACCTTCCTTTTGCTGGGCTGACAGTATGGAAAGTTAACCTTTGTCTTGAGAAGTTATTCATCAAACCATTACACATTTCTACCACTACCAAGAATTCCAAGGTGCTAAGAGCGCTTTGGTACTAGGGACAAGCTCCTGTGTGAGGATGGCTGGGTAAATCAGTGTTAAGTCTTGTCTGCAGACACATCACTGTCTCACTCGACCCAATTTCTTGCAATATCCAAGAACCTGTGATGGATCAGAATAATTGTTTAACATTTCCTTGAGGCTTCACTGACTGGTGTGTGGCTTGGGTCTAAGAGAAACATTTTTACTGGACAGTGTGAGAGCAGAGGACTGCTATTTCAAGTTTGTTTATTTACTCGGCACCCCAGCAAGTCAAAGTCAAGTCCCCACAAAGATGCATCTGGCGAGCTCGCCTGGTAGGTTTGCTGCCTGTCACACAACTGTCAGCATGTTCATTAGGCTTGTTTCAAAGAAAGGGCTCTAGATGTAGAAAGAAAACCACGCCACCGGGCTCACTCAGTGTAAAAGGTTGGCTGCACTTGTACTAGCTACGTGTTTTATTGTGTTACTGACCTACTTCAGTTTTCAGATTTTTTTTTAATAGTAGTGATTTTTAGTTGCCATTAATGCTGCAACTGTCCTCCATGGGACCATTTAATGATGAAAAATGCACACAGAAAATTGCTGGAATTTAAATGGAAGATACAGTATGCAGAAAAGTAATTTGATCGGGAAAATTTTTCATATCCTTTCATGGGTGAAGAATACTGAGTGCCAATTGGTATTTCAAAGTTCAGCCTAAATTCACATCATGATGGCAGAGGAACACAGTATATCAGTTGTAAGGGAAGATGAGTTATAGCTCAAATGGTGATGGTGTCAGATAAATGGACAGTATCTCAAAGGTTGCTTATAAGTATTTTAAAGTATTTATTGCTATGCTTTATCATTAAGGGAAAATCGGAGTGAATAGAGATCCATCTTTACATACTGTGCTCCAATACCTTCCTATACATTGTACAGGCTGTAAGAAGATTTACTGGCAATAATGACCGGTCTGTCCATGGGAACACGGGGAACTTTGAAAGATGAATGACTGAAAAAAATGTAACAGGGGTATTCTGCAGTCTGTCCAGTTATTAGCAAATGCATGCAGAGTTGCTCCATTTAATTCACTTTTCTCTAAGGGGGAGTCACTTCCAAGAAACAGCCCCAACCCTTGTTCTAAACCCTTTTGGAGCAGCTGCTGAGCCCCTGCAGAGCATGGCGAGGCAGCCTCCCCTATTTACAGAGAACAGAGTCCTGCTAGACTCCAATTTGCTCTGCGGTAAGCGCTGACCTCAACACCCACTGCGAGAAGGGAATTTGAAACTCACAGTTACTCAGCACTGCCGAGGATTAAAGGTTCCAGTTTCACTCCATTTAAATGCATGCTCAAACTTTTTTCGGTACCTTGAATCAGATTATCAAAATGGAATTAAATTTGAGAACACCGGAATTTCATGTGAAATGGAACTCTTATTTTCTTGCCTGCCTCAATTATAACGAAAAGACCCCTGTGCTTTTTGTACTTTCATGGCAAGTGCCCAATGCGAAGAAGAAAAGACTATAAGGAAAATTAAGAGCTTCCCTTTGCTGGACTCCCTAGTAGCACTCTAACTTTGAACAGATCGGTATCCACAGCTCCAGCTTCAAACCCTGAAAGAAAGTGGCTTTGTCTGATGGTTTTATTATATGTTTTTAAACTACGTGCAATGAAAGAAGGGGTGATTTAGTGGTTCTGCAGTGCTTTACCGACTCAAGTTCAGATTATAACAGTCTGCTAACCCCTATTTCTCACCTGTAACTCCAACCTATAAATTATAAACATGTTGGCACAATCGTTAGATTATTATTTTTTTATAGCTCTCAATTTACAACTCTGGCTGCCCTTGAGCTGGTTCCTTGTATTTGTTACAGTCTCCTGAGGGAGGATTCATTGACTAGTGACTCCACATTTTAGCTCAGAGAAAATTCAGTCTCATTGCGCTGTCTTCAATTTTTCACAAGACCCTACTGTTCCTCATTGATTATGTACTGAGGATTAATTATGCTGTCACTTAATGTATTTACATGCTTGGACAATGTATTGGCTCACTTATTCCAGTATGGTCAGCATTTTCCCCTGGTATGGGGCATGCTTTTGCTATTAATTGCTGGAGGACCAACATGTTGCCATTAGAATGAATGGAAGGGGTTGGTTTGCAAAGTTGTATTTATTCCCTTCATAAATCTATGAAGATATTTTTCTCTTGTGACGCTGAGAACTGGGCTGCCTACATCTTTTGCCTTGAAGGCATCAGAAATATTGGTGTTTCGTGAAAGAAGATTACTCTCCAGTAGGTTGTTTTATACAGCTCAGTGCACTGTCCAGAGAAATGTGATATTATGTGAATCTGCTTTTTGAAATACACAATGAACAAAGTGTGATCAAATATGGGAAATGTGTGACATGGATTCTTTCTTTGAATAGCTGGAAATTCCTATCCATTCCTCTTGCAGATCTTTAAAGATAGAAGGATAGGTGGATATTAAATATGTAATTAAAAATGCTTCTCATAGAAGTCCAGAAAGAGAAAGTAAGATTTAAAATTGCAAAGAACTAGGCATGTTGGTGTACTGAGAATACAGTTCAGAGCCTAACCATCCACTCTTCCAAAAAACCATAAAAGAGCTAAAAGAGACGACGTGCCAGGAGGTTTTTTCCATAAAGTGCTGTGCCTCTGAGAGGGACAGAATCATCACTGTAGTTTACGTCACTTGCTTCTCCATAGTCTTTTTAGGATTAGCCCCAAAGTTGGTAGGAGAATGCGAGAAAGCCAGTGGCATTTACAGAAAAGGCTTGTGCCCTGGTGTCAAGCCAGTTCCCCCCCAAGATGTAATATTTCCATACTCAAGTGCATAAACTTACCTACAGTATGCACCTCTGTGCAAAAAATAGTTCCTGTCCATGATGGGAAGCAGGGGGGAAGAACTGAGATGAAATGTCATGGAGATGAGACATGATATATTGCCACATAAATTACATGTATGGCCCAGAGGGCTGAGTAGAAATGTCAGGTCTGAATATTTGTTCCTCTCAGTCCTTCCAGCAGGTCCCCTTTTCGGACCTCTGGACTTCTGAGATCTTAGGAAAAGGGAATTCTGCTACATGAAAAGTGTGAGCACATGAGCAGATACTGCACACGTGTGTTCTGAATGTTGGCTTGTTAGCTTGGTAATAAGTAAACATTGTATAGAGCCTGAAGTTAGAGGTCAGGAGGAGGCACAGCTTTTCTTCTCCTGCAAAAAGCAGAAAATCCACCACTAATGGGTTTTTTCCCGATTTGGGTATGTAATAGTTCCTTCTTGGGTGCTGCAGCAGATGGTTTTCATTTGTTTAAATTCCTTGTAGCCATAAATCCCAGACTAACAGAATCGCTAATCCTCCCTTTGGTTTACCTAGTAAAATATGAAGTTATTAGTATGAGAGGAGAAAGCACACTGAATTATCAAAATAATCCTAAAGGCTTCTAGGTCTGCGACAGGAATTCACTCTGAATGAAGTATCCCTTCTCATCCAATATTTCTTAACTACTTGAATCATTCTCAGACTGCATTTTGCAGTTAGAAATTACACTCGATTACCAGTGGTGTCAGCTGATTTTCTCCCATTTGCGGACAAACATGTGGCCAGAGGCCTGGGACATATTTTTACATCACAAAATGGTGTTTTCTTATATTCAGAGAACTCCAGGATTTATGTCAAGTCACAGATCTTTATGAGATCACTCTCCGCCTTGTTACATGACTACTGAGAGCCATTGGATTTCTGAGGTCTCTGGCCTCACAATCTTTCATACTAATCTGCTGTTGAGGTGCAAGCCTCTTTTTGCTGTCATTTCCATACAGACTTCAGGATACTGTGATGACATTAAACCACCAGTTTCAGTAGGAGCTACTGCTCTGTCGCTCCTGTTGCTCTGTGGGTGTGAAGGCAGAAAACTGACTCATCATCTCGGATAAGAAGGGTTGGTGACACAGTGTGAGTGCAGTCCCAGTCTGTCTCACATGGAAACACAAGTGTGTGTGATGGTGCGAGTCTTATGTAATTCCTGTGCTACACCTAATGTGTGATCACACCAGTCACTTGAAGGAGAAATTACTGTAAAGGAGGATCTTGTATGAACTGCAAGAAAAATTCTTCTTATTTCTAGTGTCGGCATTGTCACTGAACGTGGAAAAATTCTGGTAGGTGCACAAAGTTCTAGGTGATATTATCATTTTACCAAGAGCCGTATAATCTAGTTGGAATAGTTCAGAACACTATGATAGCTTAAGTGTCACTTGTGAACTGTCCAAGAAATGGTTGATCTAGAGGAGGAAATGTTAATTCACTGGAGAGACCAGAAAAAGGAGGAGGGGCCATGGCTGTGAGTAAAAGAGGGAAACCCAGGCACACTGTGTGCCTTAGAAGTTTGGGAGAAAGGTGAGACTGGGAAGAGAATTTAGATCTTTGTGTAGGAAAGCAAAGGACAACCACAGGAAGACAGCTGTAGCATTCTGAAAGCTTATTCCACGCAGTAGGATTAGCTCCATGCACTTCACTGAACAAGAGCCATGCATTGACTGCACGACAAAAGCAGCCTGTGGTATTCACTGTCTCATGTTTTTTATTCATTCTTTCTTTTCCTCTTTCTTTTTCTCTTTTTATTTTATTTCTTTATTATTTTTTAGTACTTTTCCCCCTTAGTGGCTTACATTATTTTACTTATCATGTGTGTCCTAAGGGATTTTTAAGGAGGATTGAGAGCTGTGTTTGTGTCAGATGGAGCCTGAATGCTAATTACCAGCTTGACAGGGTATAATAACAATACAAGAGCATCAGTGACAGAAAAAAAATGAGCAGAATATACAATTATTTTATAAAAGAGTTTCTTTCCTTGAGGGAAAAATCTGCACATTTACCATCTGTGACAAAGGAGATGTTGAACTGTGTAAGTGAATTACCCATAGCTCCGCGTACATGTGTGTATGGAACAGGATGAACTTGAAATGACATTAAGCAATTTTGTTATTGCAAGAAAAGACTAGAAAAGGTACTGAACTGCAAAGCTGCATTTTCCTCTTTCAAAAGCCTAATTCAGGTTGATAAATGAAACATGATATAAAGCAGAAATACTATACAGACTTCTATGGAAATGTTTATTATACTGCACAAAGCTTTCATTTTTCTTCATGCCATGTTCTAGATGGAAACGTACAGTATGCTGGAAGAAAAACTATAGAAGACCTAAGTTGTGTCAGTATTAATGATATTTTTAGGTGGAGTTTATTCATGTACAACAAAGCACATTTTAGCAATAATAAGGGATGGCTCCCAGCAACAAAAAGCTCTTACTCTAAAATAAGTGTATTATTTGAAGTTCTTCTCTCAACTACCTTTATAGGAGGTACTGCTATCTGATTTTCAGTCTGGTCTTCAGTTTTCAGTTAAGTAGCATCAGAAAATTAGGCCATGTGACACTGCACTAATTAAATTCTGAGTTTTCTCAGTTTTTTCATGTGCAAGAGAAGGCTTCTTGCCTTTGTACCCCTTGTGCATTTGAGCAGAAATAGTCCTTCAGAAAACCCCTAGCTCAAGCCCTGCAAAACTATGTTATCAAATGACAGCTGACTCTGGACCTTTCACATGGGATGTTCTTCAGCTTGCAGAAGAAGATAATACAATGTGTTTGATGTCTAAACTGAGTGTCAGGAGACGTGTCACAGGCATACCTGGGACAGACTGGGAAAAGCAGCAGAGGGTTCGGGTCTGGGGTGCAGGAGAAGATAATTTCCCTTGGGAGCCTTCCAATGGGAAAGCACCCCTGCTCTTATCGGTGTTCTCAGGCCACAGCTAACAGCGCACTTGTGGCTGTAGTACTAAATACTGGTTTGTAGTCAAAGGAGATGGAGCAGCCAAAAGGAGTCTAATTTTAGAAAAAAACCTGGAGAAAAGAATCAAAGAAGAAGCTGTAGCCACATGGTCTATCAGTCCTGTGGCAAACCTATTTTAAAACAGAGTGGAAGAGTTGAAACAACCACAAGAAGACAGATGGAATTTTTGTGGGTCAAAGGAGTGTGGGTACAGTGAAGGCTCAGGCACATTGACAACATCTAAATCTCTATATAAATAGATATATATATACATGATATCATATATAAAATAGCATCTATGTTTTCACTTGAGTTGTGTTATTTTCTGCTCTTCCTCAAGAAGGACACCATCAGAGCTTTCCTTTACTCCTTGGAGTAATTTAGGCTGCTTACAGACTTTAACCTGCAACATGAACCTTGCATTGATCATTTCAGGAGAAGGAAAATGCTGTTATCACCCGGTCACCACAAAATGATGCTGTTACAATCCGGTTTGACATTGTAACCAGGTCCTTTTAATTGATTGCTCTGAAGGCGAGATTCAGGCACGCAACTCCTTATGTTGGGTCCCAAACAGATACTGACTTTATTCAGTAACAGGAAAAGGGGCAGGCTAGAACTAGGAAAAGAATTACCACCACCAGTGGGAAAGGACTCCGGGGGGGAGGGAACCAGGTACCCGCAGGACGGGGAGGCGAGGAGAGGTGGGCAGGATGAAGGATGATGGAGAGGAGAGGCGGGAAGGATGAAGGACGATGGAGAGGCAGGCAGGACGAGGAGTGGGACCAGCAGTCAGCCTTACACCCTGGGTGACTCGAGATGGAAATGGCTGGACAGCAGGCACCCCCAGGCACGGCCTTATATACCCTCTGCTGGGCACCCATGGGGTAGCTGGGCTTCAGGCTGGCTCACTGAGGGTGTGGATCAGCCAGGCTGCTGGTGTCCAGGCAGGGAGAAATGTCACCATTTTCTCATGCTTTGGCTGTCAGTCACACCCTGAGGGCCCCTCAAAATGCCCTCCAGCAGCCCAGAAATATCTCCCAGGTGGATGGAGACAGCCCTGCCCTGCAGAGACAGAGCCAGGTCTGTGTCCCCTGTTTTGTGTGGTCACTGGACACGGGGTGGGATGTGGGATGCTCCTGGAGCTGCTGGAGAAAACTGTCTTTGCTGATTGCTTCTTGTCTGGATTAAAGTAACTGTGCCTTGGGTGTTTAGAGTGCCTCAGTAATGCCTGCCGTACATTTGCAAGAGTCATTAATTACTGCCCTGGTCAGTGTGAAAACATACTAGCCAGGGAGAGACAGAACAGTCTCTTACAGATGCCCATGCAAAAGTGTTTTGATTCCGGCTGTAAGGAGCACCTTACTGCATAGAACAGCGGGTCACTTGTGATGTGCTTGGCATTACACAGCTTTCCTTTGGCCAGTGGTTAGTTTCCTTCTTGTCATATGAGTACATTTCCTATATGTGTTACTAAACCAGGGAGAATTTTAACTGAGTTCAATAATGGCAACCATGAAAGGCAGCTCTTTGGTCTCTAGCAGAAGTACGTGCAAACAGAGCTGAATTACTGAATTCTTTCTGCCATATTGAAGGACCATTGTATGATATCACTAGAGAGGCCAGTTGACACAAGCCAGGGAAGTTTGGTGTGGGTCAGCAGGTCATCATTAACTATTTGAATACTGAGTCAAATATGTTAATGTTGCAATCCATTTTTTACTGTATACTTCCTTGCAGTTTGTGGTCAGGGAAAATAGAAGGTATTTGTCTTCCTACATTTCGTTCTGCAGTCAGAGTTTGCCAGTAACAGTACTTGCACATTCTAAATGCTAAAAATGTAAAAAATATATGCTTCCTACATCTGTGGCAGATATGTGACAAGCTGGCAGACCATGAATGAAATGCTTCAAATATCTTTGCCTGGAAAAGACAGGCATTATGTGGGTTCTGTACCCAGTTGTAGAGACAACTGGTACAATCTTGGCTCGAAGTTGATGGAAAAACTCTCACTGACTGCACCGATGTGTTATTTTACACAGTTATTTGAGAAGAGAACAAAACCAGGTTCCTTCTTTACCATAAAACAAATGAATCTAGGCAGCGGAGCATCAAGCCTCAGTAGCTGAATCCATCTTACACAATAACTTTCTGCTTCTTAAAAAAGCATCCTTTCTAAATTGTAACTTCTGTGCATTGCTATTTCTCTTCCTAGGGGAAACTACAAACTATTTTTAACACTGCTCTTTTAACAATAGATAACACTTCAATTAGGTACGCTCATACAATTAGAAAGGTCTTTTGCTTTAGCTTTGTTAGGCAGGTTTATGTGTTCTACAGCAGGTTTTGGCATGAGCTATATATGAGTATATCTATAATATGCAATTTGCAGGGATTTTTGATCCTTGTGTGGACCAAATTAAAGCAAAGTGCTAAGAATTCCATGCCCATGCAATGTTTTTTTGCATCTAAATGTGATGAAATACTAATTCCCTGAGCCAGACTGTATATTATTAACAAACACAAGCCATTCAGACAATAGCAAAGTCTGAGCTGTGCCTTGATTCTTATGGTTGCTCTCTGGTAGTTAAAAAGTTAAAAGGATGTTTGAATAAATGGACAGTAAATCAGCACTCAAGAGCCCAAACCTGTATCAATTTGAAATGTATGTGATTTTTCAAAGTTGCTGTCACTATGTGCTTGAAAAAACAGTAATTCCTTTGTGCATCCCAGCAGAGCAACATGTTACACCAGTGTAGGCCATTCTTCTACTAAGCAATGATTCCATTGAAATCGAGCACTTATTTCAGAAACTAAAGAGTAGATTGTAAATTCCATCAGATTCCTTCAATGTGGAATGTAGTTGTCAGAATACTTCCCTGACAAGGAGATTGGCTGAGCCTGGGCAAGGGCCGCCAGTTCCCTGTATGAGCTTCCCAATGGAAATGCTTCTTTTCCCAGTTTTCAGTGCTCATGCATAATCTGGGGACTCTGAGCTATCAAAATAGATACCTTATCCCTGTATCTTCTCCACAACTTTTGTAGAGTTCTGAAGCAAAGCAGAGGTGGAGTCGTCTTGAACTTGTGTGTAAGGTGTTTTTTCTCTCGACTCTCATCATTTTATGAAGCTGATTGGTTTGCAGATCGAGGAGCGAAAAAACCCGCAGGTTAAAACAATTCTATTAAGAACAGAATTAGTAAGAAAACCAAAACCAATTTTCTAGTATTCCAAATTTGATTTCTAGTATAGTAAATTCACAAAGTTTTTAATAATTAAAAGACAAAATATTCTTTCATGCTCTGCAAACTTAATTATCTCTTTTTAAAATTTTTGTTGGTCATATTTGGAGCATATTTTGCTGTATTACATTTCATATGTGCATAAAAGTATTTAAAGAAAATTATTTGATTTACAAAATCATGCAGTATAAGTTAGAAAATGTCATAATGGAAGCTGCTCATGCAAGTTAAGTTCATCTGTCCTGTGCTTTCATGTTTATACAACCTTTAATTGCATAACAAATAGGTATATAACATATTATTAATAAATCAAAATGACATAATGGAATCGTCCTAGTTTCTGCACGACACTGTCCTTTTCCCTGCAGTCTCACAGTGAGTTTGACAACACAAAGCATGACTGTGCAGCACTGTAGCTCTTACATTGAAGGAATTTAATTTTTGGTGTCTGAAATAAGATACCCAAATTCAAAGTTGAAATGCTATTTTGTGAAACACATATATACCCACCGTGAAATTTGGAACTGGTCTCACTCCACAGCTGCCCAAGTGTGCTTATACTTATGCCAGAGTTTTGTACCTTATTATGGAGTTTTAGCCAAGTTAAATGCAAGGATTACTCTTTAATTTCTTATTTTAAAAGCATTTGCACTTGGCAGCACCCCAGATTTCATGTCCCTGTTCTGTTGTGTCTACAAAGAACATAATGACACAGGTCCTTGCGTGGCAGAGCTTACACTGTACAGTGGTGGAATTCCTGAGCTTGAGCCTTTGGCAGTGGCTGTGTGTGTGTGGGGTTTGACTCATTCTCAAATAATCTGTCTGCTCGGTGTGGATAAAAGAGCCTGTGACACATTATATAAGAGCAGTGCTTTGCTGGCCTCCATATTGGCTGGCATGTTCACAAACTCCTCAGGGGGCTGTGCCAGTCTAATATTGTTAAAAGCTTCAAAACCTCTCGAGCAGAACTCCCACTGCAGCCACAGGGAGCTCTTCATGCCCAGCGCTTGCAGGATCATGCCCATGAATGCAGAGCACTTCAGGATTCCCTGGGAAGAATCCATAACCCTCACAAGAGAAATACCTTTCCCATTACTGCAATATCCCAAAACCCTATGTATGGTTAACGTTTACAAAGTGTTGCTGGGGAAATAGAAAAGGAAAACTAATTTTTTTTCTTCATTTTGCTTATATTAGCTATAGAATTAATAAGCAAAATCCTTTCTGATCTTAGGCAGATCCTGTTAGCCTGAGCAACTGCAGGCAAGACATGCACAGCTAAAGATGTGACAAAGTAGACAAGAGAGGTGCTGGCTGGCTGTGCTTGTGTAGCACGAGGGAGGTGCCTTGTCCTTATCCTCCCTTCTCAGAAGAACAGCAGGTACTTTGGAGCTGGACACTTTCCAGTGCAGGTGCTGGTTAGTGGCCACAAACTGCATGCCTGAGGCAGACAAAGATCCTCTTGTAAAAGTGCTTGGATCCCTTTGGACCCTGAGCTGGGGGAGCGCAGAGCCCTGGGCAGAGTGTGCTGTGCCAAGGGGTGTGTGTGGGCAGTGCAGAAGGTGCTCGGAGCCGCAGGGCTGCCCTGGCTGAGCACACAGGGGACACCCACATCTGTCCTCCCGCGTCCCCCCGCACTTGGCTGAGTCAGTTTGCCTCCTAGAACAGCAACAGGCTCACCTGGAGAATGTTTAGATAATATTTACCTTCTCCACAAGAGTGTTGGGAGAGTTAATCATGCTTTTAAAAAGCACTTTGGGAGTTTGAGACTACTGCTAGCAATATCTATAATCCACAAAATAATATAGCAGTGGAAGCTCATTTGGGTTTTTTTCCTCTTTTGTATTTGATTGCCATTTCTGGTTTTCAACTGATAAATGACTTCCAAACTTACTAACGTAAAACCCTGTAAATGTGTGCCATTTATGGTCTTAAATACATGTGAAGCTTTGTGTTCCCAGTGATAAGTACTGCACTTGAAAAGGGAGCATCCCAATCACATTTGACCTGTTACATAAAGTCAATAGTGTCTGCAATTACTCTGCGATCCAACAATTCAAACCAATCTGTTTTTAAAGACAAATCATGCATAAACTCAAGCTAAGTAGTGGTCTCCAATGATTCTGATTCATGCTGTGCTGACAAACCCTCATGAAAGCAGATAAGCTGTATCAAGAACTAATTAAGAGCAGTGTTTTATGCCTCCTTTGCATGAAATTAAATAGCAGCATTCTGGGAAGAACTAAAGCAGCAAAATCCAGCGTATTTTTTCTTACTCATACAAAGGACTTTAAAACACGCTTCAGATTTTTCTGAAGCCTCAGTGACTGTATGTAACTCTGGGATGTGAGTGCCAAAAATGAGCCATAGGCAGCACAAAAATATTCCTCATTTCACCGAGTATTTTGGTCTTGGTGGGACTATTTGGAAAAATAAGTCTAAATTATCCCACACGGAATTAAGAGTAAAGTTCTTGGCTTCCCTTAGTATCATGCTTCTTTCACTGTATTGATTTTTGAGTAGAGCCATCTCGTTCATTCTTCAGGGAAGAACATAGTGCCTGATGGATTAATCAAGTAACCTTGAGCTTTGCAAACCGACAAAAAGAGACTGGAAAATAGCTTTGTATTAACTTGCTGCTTGATACCTGTACTGATCTAGTCTTCGTCCCAAGTATAGATGGCCCTAGCACTCCATGGCACTTGTTGGGAAAGGAGTTTGGCAACACAGTATGATGCCTGGAATGAAACTGCATAGTGCCAGTAGTTACAGATTCGAACAAGCTGAATGTGTCCCAGTATTTCAGCACTTTCTCCCATGAATCTGATTAACAACAGAAATATCTTCCCTGTATATACGTTTCCTAGGAATATTACCATATTCCCTGAAAATAAAGTTGTCAGAAGATGCTGGTAGAGCGTATAAGAGTCTATTTAAAATTAACTTTGATCAGGATCAACCCTCTGTCTAATTAACACAATGATTACATAGCAGTATATTTTAATATTTTGTGAAGTCGAGGTAGAATAACAACAGTGGTTTTACCATTTCTGGGAATCACAATTTGAAGATCACACAACCCTTTCCAAACTTGAGGCTTAACAATACCCTCAAGTATTAAAGTCGTGCCTATTTACAGAAAGGAAAGAAAAGGCAAATGAACCAAGGATTGCTCCGGTGGCTTCGTACTCAGAACGAGGTTTCAGGAAAGCAACTAAATTAGCTCCCACACAGACAGACATATTTCTGTTTATTTTTTCAGTATTTTACATTCTAATATGTTTTTTTCAAAAGACACTTTACCTTTTATGCTGATCCTTTAAAAATGTTTTCCAACTTATTTACACTTGAAATAGGCATTTGTCATGTGTCACGGAGAATAGTTTGTTGCAAAGGAGCACTGCAGTCTTTTTGTCTACTGGGGGAAATCATTGCACTAGAAAGTCAAAGCATCTGAATCACCCCAGCCTGCAAAAAACTCTCCGTTCTATAAAACTCTCCATTGTGGACAGTTTTTCTTTAAATATTTTTTTTTTCAAATTGTTCTGATAATCTGTTTTGAGCCATTCATATGAACACAGGTGACTTTTTTTGCCATTATTAAAATTTCCATGAACACGTAGGCCTTTTCTTGAACGTTCCTTAAACCTTTGAGACACTTTTTTTCAGATTAGCATCTGAAATTCAAATACATATCTGTGCACAACTTAGAAATGATTAGTCATATAATTTGATTGGTGTTTTTCTTGTTCCCTGACTGGTATGAATGTTCACAGAAGGCTATATTTAAATGATCTCATCCTGAGATTAAAATGTGTTTTCCCTGAACATCTGTGCCTCTAAACTGAATGCTCACGAGAAGTGACTGTAAATGGGCTGCTCACATGTGCAGTTCAAATGTGGCAAAGTCTAATTCAATTGAAGATTTAAACCAGCATGATTTTTGTTTGGTTTTATCCATTTCTTTTGGCTGTATTTAGTCAGTTTCAGGAGATCCTGGTAATAACTTGCAAGCCCAACTGGCTGCTCCAAAGCCTCGTGTGTTTCCAGTGCATATGTGTGAGGGCAGTGGGAATGTTTCATGGCAGCTGGAGAGCGGTGGGAGGAAGATGCTCCTCTAGGCAGAACTAGACATTGCTGACAAAAACACAGCTGAAGGAGGAGGTGAGGATTTCACCTTCAATGATTTCCACACCTGACTGTGAAGTACCTGTGACTGGGTCAATGTATAATTTGCTAAATACATGTCTCCTGCAGAATGTGAGTTTGTGGCATGGTAGTGTTCTATACCTTCCTGTACACATACAGATTATGTTCCAGGGATTGTCTTTCATTGTAGAGGGAAAAATGCTGATTGCCTTTTTGGGTACATTCAGGGGAGTTGCCAGTCTTTTGAATTGCAAAATGACTGACTCTCATTGTTCAAAGACTGATTTCTGTTAGGTATGCAAATGGAAACGTGTAGATTTTTTTCCTATAAATGTCAACACCACAGAACTGCTCAGGTGGAAACCACCTTTCCTGAAATACTTTTGCTGCTTAAGCAGATCTCTTGTCTCACTACAGTTGCTTTGCAATCTTTACAGAGGCAATAATGAAATAAAATTATCATGTGTCGATAGGAAAAAGGAAAAATCCTACGCAATGTTTCTAGTCTGGAAACATCCACCAATATCACACACATCCCCAAACAACTAGCTTAGGGAAAACTGCCATGGTAGGTAAAACCAGTCCATGGACCTGAAGGCAATAGTTTTCAGCTCAGTAGGCGTTATTACATTTGGCATATATTTCAGATTTTTATGTATATTTATGTCTATTAAATACTGCCTACCTATAGCAGTGATATATTTGATAATGAAAGTTTTAAGTTCAAAATGTATGTACATATTGGCAGTCGTTACAGGATGAGAAGGGGGAAATTGATCCTCAAAAGTAATAAATGCCCTTTATATGGTTAGATACAATAACAGTGGTATAAAACCCCAAGCCTTTCCAGCTCTGCATTGGCTTTCACATTCTTCTTCATTCCCCTTGACACCAGCTCTAACTCACTTTAGCCATTAGTGCTTTAATAGTTCAAGTGTGTGTACGAAAGGGTGTTTTCATGTATGTGCAATAATGCACATCTGAGGCAATGTGAGTTGCAACAAATGTGGATGTGTTTCTGTGTGGTTTTGCACACACCAAAATACAGTCCTACTGCTTGCATTGTTCTCAAATTCCAAATCCCAAGCACTGGGCTTTCAGCACAGATGCTGTTTTCAGTAAGATAGTACTTGTCTATTCTTTGAATGTCGTGGCAGATGTTTTACCTCGAGGTTAATATCTGACTTGCTTTAAATTCATGTGGGAAATCTGAAAGTTCCATTTCCTATCTCGAAAATCAATAGAAACTTAATCAGAGCTGCTAAAAACAAGTCCCAGTTCTTTTGTAACAGAGAAAGTAAACAAGATACAAAATTAAAAGTGACAGAATATTTTACATGAAGGACATGAAGTGCACCACCAACTAAGCTGCAGCTCTACAAGGCTTATGTCTTTCAAGCTGAGGTTTGACTAGAGAAAACTCCATCTGGTTTTTCCCTATACCAAGGCACTATAGCACGTTTAAGGTACATTTCAATTTTTAGTATCATGTAAACACGTTTTTTTACAGACATTAGCTTTATATTGAACAGCTTGTATGGTGACCTGAAAGATTCTCTTTGTCAGAATCTGGGTGTTTAATCCAGACTCCTCACGTGTGGTTGTTATTCATGTGCATGTGAAAACGGATCCCAAATGCTTTATTGCTCCTCCTGCCCCAACAGATTTTGTGTATGGGCTTCATATAGCTAAAATCTTCTAGTCTAAACCACTTTCTTCTCTGTTGCTTCTGTTTTCTTTTATCTGTGGCTTTTGTGCTGAAAGAAAGCGTTGCTTCATGTCATTTGTCCTAAACCTGGAAGGGTGTTGGGGGCATATAATTTAATCTCCAAAGCAAAGGGGAGTTGAGAAGGCTGTGTTCAGTTTGTGGTACCTGCTCGAGCTGGCTGATTATGGGACATCCTGGTCACGGCATTCTGCAACTAGATTCAGTCTGGAAACAAGGATTATTGTGCCAAGTAAGACTGCATGGGTAAATAATCAAAGTATAGGAAATCATGTAAACTAAGAAACAATTAGAAAGAAAAATTAAAAATATATCCACGGGCATCTTATTTACAGCATCCTTTGGCCTTGTTGTTAGAGCTTCAAAGGGCACAGGTACATTTTGAGAGGGACCGCAGCAGTTTCTGAAGTCACCAAACAATTGCAAAGTTGCCAGCAGGGATTTCTGGGCAGTTGAGGCCACAAGATTTTAATACACATTTATTAATGCTCGTGGTCTTTGGCAGTGGAAAGTGGTGCAGTGGTTGGCAGCCAGTAGAGAGATGCAAAGCTTGGGCAGCTCATGGCCAAAAAGCAAATCAGAAGAAAACCATAAGGAATATATTTACTGCAGAGAGCCACAAAACACATGTAGTGATAAGGAGAGACTGGTGACAACTGGATTCCAGTAGCCGTGCTCGGGATCTTTGCCACTGTCCAGTGAAGGACACACAGCTGGGGACAAGACCACAAAGATTTACTGGTTTGAGTATGTGTTTTAGACCATTCGTATGAGTAAAACAAAAAGTGTGACAGTTTCTGTAGGATAAAAAATTCCAAAGGAACCAGCAAAGAAAGAGCTTAGTTTGTCAAGTGGATTTAATTTTAAAAATAGAAACATTGTCGTTGCTACCTTTCCTATCTTCTTAAAAACCTCAGAAGTTTTAGTGTGTGTATGAATTAATAGAGTGAAAAAAGCTGTGCACATTCTTGTCTCATTACTTAATTTGAAAAGTTCTTTTGCTTTCTTTAAAGTTAAATTTAAGAAAACAGCATTAATATGTTAATTAATAAGAAATTCGATAGAGAACTAGAAAGTAAGTTGTTAGACTACTTTTTTCTCTAGTAACTCTGTGAAGCTCATTAAAAGCTTCTTGGAACACATATGCATAGGAAAGAAGTACAGAGAAATCTTCTTAAGATGAGCTTGTGAGGAAACCTCCTGTCTTAAGAGGCACTGGTATTCTCAAATGTATTGAATCTGCTCTTCTTAGAAAATCACATTAATTATACAAGTGATTTTGTTTAGTCCTTTGGGCAAATACTTGAGACAGTTCTCTTTGGGTCCTAGAGCTGAGTGAAATATTGACTTTTAGATCAGTGGCTGAACTAAAAAGTGCTTTTAAATAAGTATGTATTAGTCCAAGACTTTTAATTTGCTTCTGAACTTATTTTTTTTTCTTTTCACCAAAATAAGGTTGCTCGAAAGTGGGCTTGAAATTGCTCATATGGAGATAATTTTATTGATTGAATAAAACTTCCATTTTCTTCTCTTCTATTTTTAAAATTAAATAAATTTCATCTTGTAAAAGGTTTCAGAGAGAAGCTTTGAAACATTATTAATTTTGAAATGTGTTTCCTAATGCCCCTCTTTTATTTGCTGTTCCTTGCTGGAAGGGATGTCTTTCTGGATTTCCGCACAGACATCAAAGCCTGCATCAAGATGAGGCTCCATTTTTTGTGCGTAACAAACTCTTGAGTGTAAAATCAGCATTGTTGATTCCGTGCCAGAAAGAACCGTGTTCTTGTTCAGTGTGTCGGGATTTGGTGTTTTCTTGCTTTCCCTGTGACCCCTATAAGTACATGAATCAGCTACAGGGCATAATGACTTTGGTGCCATAATGATGGTGTCCTTTTTGTGCAGCTCTTTGCCTTCTTCATTTTCTGAGATCAAATCTGACTGTCCACATTCAGTCTCTCAAAAGAACTGTCCTTCCTGAATCCCAGTGTCAGTGTGTAGGAACACCTGGACTCAGGTGGGGGCCCAGTGACCCCAGTTGTCTTCATCCTCTCTGATAACCATCTGGGATAAGACTTTAGTCTGTGCTGGATGCTGAAACCCACCCGTTCACAGAGCTGTGGTCGGCACTTGGGTTGCTATGCTGTTTCTAGGCCATCTCCATGTCTCACGAGCAGGAGGGGCTATTCCATTACTGGCTCTGTTGCCCACAGCATTAGCTGGAAAATCCCGTCTGCTGAAAACACACTTTTGTTGCAAAAGCAAGTGCAAGGACAGCCCTTGACACCGAAGATGGCAGTGGAGGCTTTTAGAGAGGGCTCGTGCATTGTTCAGACCTCTTTTGCTAGCAATTACTGGTAACGTGAATTATTTCTCCGTGGTTATGAATGTACTGATGTTAAAAGCCCCTTCAGGTCATGGCAGTCACTGGGGGGACAGCGAAGTCACCGTTCCAGGAGCACACACAGAGGGGAGCAGCTCCCCGGTGGCCTCGCCTACCTTCTGTGAAGTGTGGGAAAGGTTTGCAGCTCTGCCTGTTCCACCAAGACAGGCTGAGCAAGCTGCGCTCTTGTGCGAGCCTGAAATTACCCTGCTAAGTGGGGAAAAATATATTGGAAGTATTAACACTGTGTTAGCTGCCTCCTGTCTGGGCACTCCGAGCCCGGCTGGGGCTCGTGGTGTTCACGGGGTCCTGCACGGGGCTGTATGGACACCAGCAGAGGTTCAAATGAAATGTTTCAGTGCAGGCTGATGAGGTTTCGGGGTATGAAGGGCACAAGAAGAGAGGCTGCACTTCAGTGTTTACCCAAACCTGCTGTTGAGGAGTGAAACCCTCTCTCTGAGGGGGCTGAACGAGGCTGAGGGTGTCTGAATGTTGTTTGGCTCACTAGTGGCAGCTGGCAAAAATGGAAGGATTTGGGACAAACCTGTCTGCTACTGCACGGGAGTCCCAAATTAGGCTGTACAGAGGTACGTGCAAACAGAGCTGAAAATGGGAATTCAGGGGGAAAGTAAACTATCCTTCACCCCCAGTGGATGACATACTGGTCAAATACTGGGATCAGGGTCGGTGATTTGAAATTATTTTTTCAGCGGTCAGGAGAAAATAGCAGAAACAGAGCATTGTTTCTGAGCTGTCTTCTGTCATTCCCTGACACATCCCCTAGAGTAACTGCCTATATTTTAAAGGAAGAAATAATAATGAAAACTTATGTATAAAATAATACTCAAATTTATTACATAATATTCAGATATATGAAACTGAGTTCTGATTACTCAAATAGGAACATGCAACTAGAAAGTGTTGCTTTGCTTTGACTTGAATAAAGTTCCTCTTAAATTTCCTGCAAATTTACTTTTTTATTTTAGTCTGTACAAAAAGAGGGTGGTTTGGTTGTTTTGGAAGTTTACTCCTGTGTGATTTGAATTCACTTCCTCATTTCAGATCCGAATTAGTTTTAATAAGATTTCGGGTTACTTGCCCGGTTTGTGGTCTCACCCCTCAGTGTTGTTTCCTGTTGCTTGTGTGCACTCATCCTCTCTGTTGTACTTGTAATCATCTTTTCTTTGAGACTTTACCTTTCTCAACTACCCTGTTATTGTGCAGTGCAGTGTCTGTTCCCTTGTTATTATTTTAATAAAAGCCAAGTTTATTTAAGATTGGATTTTTCCTGCTGGGGTGATCAGAACTGTGTAGAGTAATTCCGATGACATGCCATGAATGCCTTGCTCTATCTCTACTGGGAATAACTTTCAGAATCAAATTTCATGTCACAGACACCTTGTTCACAATTACTGTGTGATTAGGCAAGACATCTATACCTTATATTGCTCGCTATGTACATGGATAGAATATTCTTTAAATGAGTATTTAGAAAATGTCTATTACTGTTGTCAGTTCTGTCACACTGGAGCAGAGATCTTGCTGTCTGTGTAAGATTGTCTGTTAGCACGTTTTGCATAAAATATTTGGTATTCATCTTTGTTCATTTCCTGTTTGGAACATTTGCAGCTCTGTCAAGTACCACGTCCCAGTCAGTCAAATTTCCCTGACTTTCGGCATGAACAATTCCTGTAGTCATGTACAATTCCCACAAACTGCTCATTACTGAGAGCATAATTAGCCTTCTCTATTGTGTGGGACACTGCGTGACACACAGAAGGTTAACAGAGAGTGAATGGTGACTAGTTGGAGCACAACTCCCAAGTAGTGTGACAGGAGACATGAGCGCTCCCGTGGCTCTGTAGGACAGCCAGAGGAGACACAACATTGCATTTGGTGGCTTTGGAGGGATTATTTCAGGAGGTGAGACTGTTTCAACTTTACAGGAGAAGTTTAAAATTTGATTTATGTCACACTTCCATCAGTCATGTTTTGCTGTAACCTTATGGATTTCAGAAGAGCTATTTTGGGTTTATCCCACTGTAAATGATACCAGTGCCATGTTCTTAGCTTGAAATACAGAATTTTTATGAACTTTACAAATTAGTGTTTCTGGTCCGGGATAGAACTGTGATGTAGCTTGCAAATACAAATGTCTGACAAATCAAGATCTCAAAACCGAATGAGTTTTGCTGGCAGAGTTTTTGTCTTTTGTTCTCCCAAAGGGGTGATTAGTGTAGCATGCAAAATGGTTCCAATTAAACTCAGAAAAAAGAAAAATGACAGCTTTTTGTAGAAGCTTTCTCCTGAGGACTCAGACCAATTGTAAGATTTCCTAAGGTTTAGAAATATTTCATTTGAATCTGGTTGCTCAGTAAACTCACAGTGAAACCACATGTGAGTGAGCATAAATCTTGAATCTAAGGAATTGTAAAAGCTACATAAAGACACAGGCTGGTCTCATCTTGGATGCACCCTGACCTGTACCTGCCTGGGTCTCATGGGCTGCTTTTCATCTCATTTCACAGTTCAACATGTTTGTATACATATAAAAACATACACACACGAACACACAAAGCAGTGTTTTAAGCTTTAATCTTTGCACCATGTTGTCATAGTCTAAACAGGAGAAAGGCTAAGCAAAAATCCCTACTAAATTCTCTGCCTTTTGTAATGTCATATTTTATTTTAAGTATTTCCCGCTGGCATTGAAGACATCCAGAAATAACAGATAGCCCCAGTTTTCAGAAGGCTGACTTATGTAGTGTGCACAAACAACTGTCTGTAAGTAAATTGGATGGTGAGTGAGAGGAAAAGAGGAAAAAAACACAGCAGCTTGAAGCTGTTTGTATTTAAAAAGTCAGTTTCTGGCAAAGATCGGGGCTGTTTCTGAGTGAAGTTCCAAGCAGTGACTTCTTTCAGCACAAGCTATTGGGACCGTGCAGATTTAGCAAACCACTCAAATGGATCCGCACTGGCTGGCCATGAGGTCCTAGAGACACTTGAGGAACAATATTATGTGATTCCCAATTTCCCAACCGGTTCTGTCAACAGGCTGAAGAAAAAAAAAAAAATCCCCGTAGCTCTGGGCTGCATTCTAATTGTTTGGGTTTTTCTTTCAAGTAACCATTTTAATCATCTTATTTCTGCCACCTTTCTTTCCCACGCTGTTTCTATGGCTTACATGACAAAGTGCAGGGAATCACGTGAGTTGTAGACTTCAGCTGTGAGAGTTAAGCTATACCTGTGGTCTTGTACCTTGGGGCTGTGGCCACAAAGGTTGAACATCCTAGAATTTTGCTGTTTTTTAGTAATATTTATATGCTGAATTCTTTCTTTTAGTACACAGTCTAAACTCGTTCAGGTGAAAGCAGGTTTTTTTCCTTATCCAGCACTTAAAATGAGCTTTCGATACTAATAGTTATTGCTTGGTGCTACTCTAATATTCTAATTTAACTGTAACAATAATAGAGCTAGTTTGAAAATGGAAAGTTACTCTGTTTTATTAGCAAGGCACAAAGGACAAAGGTTTTAATGAAAACCTTTAATTGTCTTGCTTGACTTCCTATTTGAACACTGGACAATTGGCCAGCTAGTCCAAAGGAAGTTTGACGTGTCTTGATTATAGAAAAGGACACTTTTTTTTTTCACTCTCTTTATAAATTGATGCCCCCGTTGTAATAGAAATGCTGTTCAATATTCCAGGAAACCTAACTAAATAATACCCTTCCATGAAACAAAAAGAAGAGCAAAACTTTCATCTTCTGCAATGAAGATTGTGTGGTTGATAGGGGTGCTTTGTTTGTAGATAACAGTGGTGAGGACAATGAGGTGCTTGTCCCTTCCTTGGGTTCTCAAGGGACTATGATGATAAAAATAATAACAAATCAAAATACAGCTTATATTAAAAAGCACAGCAGAAATGAAGAGTCTCACAATAGGTGCCTATCAGATTGATGCACCTCAGCTACAGAGCTAACTCTGACAGGATATGGAGGAGGAAGATCAAAATGAAAGGAAGGGGAGCTTGTTCATGAGGAAGTGTCCCAGGGAACACACCTGAAATCAAAATGACTGGCAAATAAAGTTCATTTCTCCCAAATGGCCTCAGTTTGGAACAATAATGGATGAAAAGTGAGACCAAAATACTACAGAAAAGCAATATAACACTTGGGAATAATTATTTAGTGGTGGTAACACAAGGTTATATTCTTAAAGGTTCTTCATTTTTAAAGGTTTACACTGAAAGATGGACCTTTGTGTTCATGACATCATTTGAATTCCTGTGTTGGCAGTTTAATGGGGTCAAACACTGCTAAACATTTATATTCATCAGCCCTGTACTGACTGCACAACTAGAAAAGGACACAGAAATATTTGCCAATAATTCTTTATAAATGCAAGTGGATGGTAAGGGAGTTCCTTTGTTGAGATCTAACAGAAAACAAAATAGGGACACAAATGCAATTGGGTTGCAATGCATCTGTGCCAAAATCTAAGGGGTCTTCCCTGGGAGCCCCACACATCTGTGCAGAGAGTCCATCCTGCCCCTCTGGGGCACATCTGGTGGAGTCCAGAGTCTGGTGCTCTCCTGATGGCCTGCTAGCAGGCAAATGTTGCCTTTCCTGGGGAGGCCTTGCCTTGTCATGTGTATATATGAAAAGAATTAATATGGCAGGTATTCTTGTACATGATATGGTTTCAGGTTTTGGAATGTGATTGGAGCAAAACCAGGACTAGTAAATGACCCGGCTGTGGGATTAGAAGGGATGTGCCTGGAGCTGGGAGATGAGACACTGAGTGGAGGTCTGATAGCTCAGTGACTGTGAACACATTCCTGCTCTGCTGAGCACAAAGCCCAGCTCTGCCTGCCTGCAGAAATGGGAAACTTCATAGGAAAGCTGGAGTTGAACATTATCAGTGGCTTTGGACAAGGGATTGTGTCAGCTCTGTAGCAGAAGCCGCCTTTACCTGATTACACATTGTGCGTACTTTGCTTCTAGTAATATCAGTCTTTAGTTTGTTTTATGAGCAGGAGTTGTAATAAATCTGTTACACCTTAGACCCCAATTACAGGGGGTATCTCAAATTTGCTGCAATACGTGTAGGTATGAAGTCTAAATTAAGAGAGATTAATTCCATCCACTGCTTCCACTAACAGGTTTAAGGGCTTGACTTTGCATAGTAACAAGATTATAGAAATGCCTGAAGGACAATTCTTGCATAAAACCAAATGTCCCCAAGTGATTTCAAGTCGCAAAAAAAAAAATAAAATTGCCTTTCATCTTATTATTAATTGTATAATTAATGCATCCTGTGTACTGATAACAATAATGCCATGTAATTAATTTTTAAGAATTAAAACCTTGCCTTTATCCAGTCTCATGGTCCACTTTCATGTTTATAGTTGAGAATATAAATCCTCTTATCTAATTATAACATGACTGGTTTCATTGTGCAAAAGGAACTGCTCTTTATTATTTTATTATGTTATATTTTACTGTATTATATTAATTATATGCTTTTCTATGTTCTTTAAAGAGACCAAAGACACAAAATTTTAAGACTTCTAAAGCTCATCAGTGCAATTTTGTGCTGGTTTGGATAAGGTGCGATATTTCATTTGTTTTCTGTGTCTGTTTTTGTCTTCCATGATTACCCATTCTGTTTACAAAAAGGCTCAATTAGCATTTGAATAGTAAGCCAGAGAGCAGACAGGTTGAGAATTCTTATAGAACTAATTTGGCAGGCCTTCTCATCCCCCACCTCTCTCTCACAGCTTTTTCTTCCTCTCTAATCAAGCTGCAGTTATTAAAGCACGAATAAAAGAACTGATTTTTCCATTGCATTGACGCACGCTGAACAGTGCCTTGCTTTGCCTTTTCTTTCAGCTATGCTAATTGGACTCAAAGGAAATATTTAGTTTATAATAGCAAATGAAGAATTCATTAAATTCTAGCAAGGAAAAAAGTCCAGCAATGCAACTGGACTTTATTTTTGCAACACGTCCTCCCTTTCGAGGTACTTACTTAATACTTACTTACAAATGGCAATGATATTATTTAATTTTCAAACCTAATTACTTAGGGAAAAGTCAGAATCTGGGAAAGGAGGGAGAGATTTCTTCACAGTAATAGATATCCTGCAAAATCAAAAATCACAGAGGAGGGTTGACTTCAAGGCAGCTCCTAAGGAAAAGAAATGTACTGCTGTGTCTCCAGCTTCTGTCTTACTGCCCCTGGGGTAAATCAGGAGTGACTTCAGAGAAATCAAAAGGCTTCCATTGACAAGAAAAGTCTGCAAAGCCTCAAATGATGTTTTACACTAGATTGCCAGAATTTTTGCCTCTGGTCATACCTGAATGTCTCGTAAGATTTGTCTTGCTTAGATTCCAGACTTGCGCACAGTAGATCAGGGAAAGTGATTCAGTATCTTGTGATTTTATTGTTGATCTTATGATTTTAAAATGGAAATAGAGCTCCTCAATGTGAACTATCAGTTAAACTCAAGATTTTCACGCTAAACAAAGCAAAAGTCTTCTCAGTTATGAAAAGTACTGTCTAAAGCAAGGGTTCTAAAGTCATAGTTTTAAGCAATGTCTTGATTTTGTGCTAGTTTAGTAAAAATTAGAAGAACTGGAGTCCTTGGTAGGAAGTAGTGGTTATCTGAATATAACAGTCCTTAGAACCTGAGCCAGTAAACGCCTAGGTACCTGAGTAAACTGGATTGAACTGGGACTACTTGTAAGTAAAGGTTAATCTCAAATTTAGGTTATTTGTTGAGCCAAGTTTTTAAAATTGTTTGTAACTTCTAGGACTGGGCAGAAAGAGATTTGTGTCTGGATATTTTTCTTCCAAGTGTTATTTAGACAAGATATTTTCTAAGCAAGTGGAAAGCTAAAATACTGCAGTATCTTCCAGTAGCTGTCTATTGCTGTGATGTCACTGCCTTCACTAAAGGCAGACCTAAATTACAGAGTGTCAGAGTGCTCAGAATCATCTTCCGAATCTGCAATCTCTGGTTGTTTCTGTGACTGCAGAACTAAGCAGACCACCCTCACTGAACTGGTGATTCATCACTGCGTTACAGGCTGCACGTGTTGAAGCACTTTTGCAGACCATGTATTACCTGAATCATGCCTGGTTAAACTCCAGTTCTCCTGTCATTCTCCCACGAGCTCCTCCCAAGGCTACTTTGACTCTGTGAAAATTTTGCTGACAGAACATTCCCATCTCTGCTGCTGCACTGCAGGCAGGTGGGTTGTGTTGCTTGCTCAGAGGGAGATTTCCTCAGCGCTGGAAAGCCTGAGCTGGACCAGTTTGCAGCAAATCCGTGCCCTTTGCTTGCATGATGCAGGGGCACAGACCAGACCTCAAATCTGCCTCTTCACTCCGAAGCTGAAAGGTCAAGTTTAACATAAGACTGGCGTGTGTGCAGAGGTGTCTCCTACACAGGGATTACTGTCTTTGCTCTAGGGAACATCCAGAGCAACAGTTTGAGTAATGAATTGCAAAACTAAATGAACTGTGTGTGTGCTACATTGCATTGGAATGGCTAGTATGGGGCAGAATCATCTACCTTTTTTTCCCCCCTTACCACTTTTTGGGTTTATTTTCTTCTTTTGCCAGTGGGTGTTCCTTCCCTTCAAATGTTTCTTTAATATGCTCACACTGTGTTCCATTCCCAGCCTGGTTCTGGTCACATTCAAGAGAAGGTGCTGCAGGTACTTAGCACCCATAATACTACTTTTGCTTCATTTAGGCAGCTAAATTGTAGATACTCAAATCATGGTCACTGTCTCAGCAAGAGATTTATTTGTCTCTTATGGAGACACAGCTCTGATGAGTAGAATTTGTCTCGTAATGTATGAATGCCTCGCAGAGGCTGAAGACATGCCAGTATCCCCTTGCTTAGGCAGGAAAATCTTCTTCTGTGTGTTGAAATCTGAGGCAGAAGGTTTTTAAGTGGCTTGCTGAAGGTCTGTTTGGTAGTTTGTGGTATGGCTCAGAATCAGAGATCTCTGCAGTCCTGAGAAGAAGCCTTGTGGTTTGCATGGCAGTGCCTGCACTTGACAGCTGAAATCAATTAGGTCTGAGTGTTCTCACAGGGCTGCCAAGGAGGGGAAGGTCTCTACACGTGTGATAGGACATGCTGTATGCGAGGAGTCTGTTGGACCCCATTAGTTGAGTACACATGCTGTCAGTGCAGTCATCTCTGAGGTCCTTGCAGCAGAATTACTGTAGAGTGATTGAATCCCTTCAGTTGTGTTTGTAAACTAACAACCCATACCTTGCTGCTGCTGCTGGAGCACCCACCATGACACTGTAATAGCAATAAAAGATGGAAGAGATGGACAACTGGCCTAAACCACTGATATTAAATCCCCACAGTATTAAGAAACATTGGAAGCTTGGGACTGAGGAATTTTTGAGACCGCATAGTCACTCTTTTCTTTAGTTTTTTCTTGTTTGTTTTGGTTTGGTTTTTTTGGTTTGTTTGTGTTGTTTTTTTTTTCCTTTGGTTTGAACTTAGCTGCTCGTGAACTTCATTTCAGCAAGCTCTGCTATTTCAGGCCCTCAGTTCCAGCCTTGCCTTGGTTTCAGAGCTGTGAGTGTGAGGGGTCTGGGAGTGCATCGCAGCCCATGTGGCGTCTGACTCACCGGGGGCTCATTTTACAGCCTGGAATTGCTGGTAAACAGGAGCACCCTGATGCAATTCCCATGTGAAAACAGTGAAAACGTGCCTTTTTATGCCATCCAGCTGTTTTACAGGGTGGGTTGTCCCTTGTAAAGGGTGTGTAATTTTGTCCCTTCCGACCTGCATCTTTACATTGCTACTCTTTATTAACAAACGAGTAAACGGGACCCAAGCTCTGGTCATTGAACGAGCCAACAGGCAGATTCCAGCCATGAGCACTCTCCTGCCTTCCCACGCCTCCCCGAGCTCCCGGCACCTTTGAGTCCTGGTGCCCTGGCACTGGCACATCATGCCCAAAGCTCCTCGTTCCAAGGGTTGGACGGCATCTGAGACCAAAAAGAACCAGCTTCTTGTCACAGGGAGATGCTGGACAACAAATGAAATGAAAAAGAAACTCTCCAGTGTTTCCAGTTTCAAAGAGTCCAAAGCATTCCACTTCCTGTCTTCTAAAATAGCTCAGTCAGTAATGACCAGTCCCCACAATGAAAATACTTACAAGCTTAGGAAAAAAATATTTTTTTTAAAGTGTACATTGGTAAATATTATGTATATTTTGTAGTTAGCATATATTCTGTATAAGCACAGTTATTATATATAGCATATATAATACAGGTGATATATTTTTATGTTACATTTACAGGCAGAATGAGGGCTTTACAGAACTTGTCCCAGTCCAGCATCACTTTTCTTTAGATCAATTAATATTTGTCAATATTTAAGCACCATTTCCTAACATGACAACACTTTATTTTTTGCCGGGTTCTGCAGCAGGCAACAGAAAATGTGGCTGTTTTAATACAAGCAGAAGAATTCAGGGGACGTGGCTGTCTGTCAGTGCTGAGGTACCAAGCTGCCTGTGGGAGCTTCAGCACCAGAAATAAAGCACCTTGTTTATGGCTGAGCTGCAGCTCTGCAGTATGGTCACCCGTCCACCTTTTGGGGTGGAGGCTGTGCACCCTCTTAAATCACAGCAGGAAAAGGATAAATCCACCTGCAAAACAGTCTTCAGCCACTGCGCTCCAGGGAGGAACCGAGTCCCGGGGGACCGGATCCGAAGAAGTGTTTCGGAACGTACAGAATGTCTGCAGGGCTGTTAAGTGTCCTTCAGCAGCAGCAAGAGGCATCCAAATGCCCTTCAGAGCCTGGCTGGGAGCAGGGACCTGTGCCCTTGTGCAGAGCAGCTGGAGGCCAGCTGTCTCTAGTGGCACTCGAGCGCTGAAATTTGTCACAGACACCCAAAGCTCTTCAGGCTATTTTTGAACGGTGGGGTTTTTTTTTTTTTTTGCATTCTGTCACAGGGAAAGTTATTTTAAATAGATATATAATTATTCTGATTGCAATTTGCAATCCACTCCGTTAAACAGCTTGAACATGCAGACTCTCCCCACGGTTAGTGGAGATGCCACCAGCTGGTGTGCACGACTCTTTGTAAGCCTAGGAGTTTATTTGGACTGGCTGGAATCCCTTGCAGGGTAACCATGATTATGATCAGCACGTTCTGCGTGCCTTCAAAAGTGCATACAAAAACTGACGACTTTTATTTATCGTGTGAAAATGATCCCTGGTTTTGTTTAGCTGTGTCCTAAACGAGGGTCGCATTCGCACACTGAGATCAAACCAAAACCAAATAAACAGAGTGAACTCTTCCCAGAGGTATTTTTGTGAGTTTGTTCAGGATGAACATAAGAGATAGAATAATGGCACAGCTGAAGAACAGATCTGCTGAAGACTTTATTAAGAATTGAGACCAAACTCGGGTTAGCACCTAAAAGTACTGCATTAAAAATGGAGGCCCCTTTTCTCATTAGCAGTCATGTCTTACTGCTGTGCACATCTGAAAACTGGGGAAAGGCCTGAAAATTCCTCCTCTTCAAAAAGGTGTAATTCTTTGCTTTGTTTCTTCTCTCTTGAGTGCTCGGAGCAGCTGGAAAACTCATGACAGGGTGTACTTATACAGGAATTGTACGCTGGTTTCAGTTCAGTGAAGATGTGGATGAATTGCAATTTTTAAAAAAATCATGGGAGCTGGATACAAACACCTGTACTATGAACAGCCTTTGAGGAGGGAGGGAAAACTACTTTCTGCTTCAGCTGAAGCCTGCTTCCATATCTAGTCCCATCTAACTACCATCCAGATGACAGTAGTTCCTTAGATCTGTCATTAATTAACTTGAGCTCTTCAGGGCTGAGCTGGACTGAGAGAGTGAGACTTATGCTGTCAATACCCAGCCCAGGTTTTGGAATCCTTTTCTTATTCAAATACAACTGATAGAGGGAAATAACCTGAATCACTTCAGCTTCAGCTAGAAACATGCAATAAGGAGATGGTAAACTGAGGAAAAACGTGGCATTCCTGTCTTTGTTAAGGTAAAAGGGGAGGAGGAATCCTCTTGTAGCAGAGTTTTCAAGGTAGAGCCCAGACTGAAACATAAGGCGAAGGCAGAGTCAAGCATATGCTGTAATGAAATCTCCTGGTGAATTTTGCTGAACAACACAAAATTGCTTTCAGTAGAAACCAGCTTTTCAAAATGCAGGATTTCTTTGTGCATCGAGATACGTGAAATTGGGGCTCTGCATATGAGGCAAGGTGCTAGAATTAAGAGTAAAACTCACGTTTGTGAAGTTCACGTGCCTGCGCCAGGGACAGGTCCACTGGCACCTCCTGCTCGTGATGCATTTGGCTGTCCCGGGTTTGCGAGGAGCACCTTGCAGTAGCACCATTAAACCTGGGAAATCTTGGCAGTGCTGTGAGCTCAGTAATCAAGTCCTAGAGTTTGTCCCAAAACTTCCAGGAGGGATAGAAAGTGCAAGCCTTGGCACACAGAGTGCCTTTACCAACAGAAGAAAACAAAAATTCTGATTACTTAAGGAGAAAGCGTGCTTAAGTTAAACCTGATTGCAAATAGAAGTTTCATTTCCATCAAGTTTGCTTTAGCCTGGGAGGTTTTGTGACTGCTTGTACAAAAATGTTGATTAATGATCATCATTTACAAATAAATGTTTTTGCTGCAATGCCAGTGGGAAAAATGCTAATATTTATTGCTTTCCAGCAAAAGGTTTTCAGCAGGCCTGTCAGCATAACTAAAAATGCTTTACAGTGTTAAGGAAGATTAAGCTGACAGCAAGCCATTTTCTGTTGTCACATGAACAACCTTACATGAGGTTTATTTATTGAGTGGAGTGAAAATTAATTACATATATCAAAGGGAAAAAAAGTGTTGATTTAATTTGAAGATTTGTTTACCTTTATTTGAACAGCCTGAAAGCTCTTTTCAAGATTAAGTATTTTAATTAAGTGAATTAATAAATTAAAGTGATTCAGGGTCATTTTCTAAGGCAGAGTTGTTATAACTTCAGAATAAATATTGTTAAAGTGTGTAATTAAGTGATAATTAATTATCAATCCCAAAGCTGACTGTATCACATAAATCTTAACATTGTTTGTTAAAGGGAAACACCACTGAAATAGTACAGGCAGTAGTCATTATTTTAAAATTTGTGTTCTGTTGAAGTTTGTGAAGAGGGAAGGAGTTATTTTCAATTTTAATGCAGGCAGTGTTTCAGCTGCTCCTGCAAAAACTGGCAGATGGTAATTTATTAATATTCAATAGACTATAATAGAAAAGATAAAAGCTAGTAAAGGTTTGTTACAGCAGCTTCTCCTCCAGCACTAGGTATAAAAAGATGCTGGCATTTCATCACAAGCATACAGGAAGATTTTGTGGTATTGCTCTAAAGAAATTAGTGCTTCTGTCTTAGAATGAGAAAACAAAATTATTTCTGGCTCTAATTCCTTGTTTTTCAGATACAAATTCCCAGCTGTACAATATTGAATTTGTTTTGGAGATCTCCTGCATCGGGACTCTGCATTCCAGTGCCCTTGAATTCTCTGAGACAGTCCTGCTCCTGGAAAAATGTGGCATCCGGACTTGCAGCAGTGACACAAGCAGTAACATGCAGGTAAAATCAGACAATGTTTTCACTGCCTGAGACATAAGTCACGTTCCCTCGCTGTGCCCAGACCACTGAACCCGAAATGTTCTGTTTGGCTCTCTCAAAGCTGAGGAAACACATCATGCCTGCCCTCCCCAGCACTCACGCTCCTGTGAGGAGAAAAATGGGAGTTTTGAATCCCTGTAGGCAGAGCAAGGAACTCCACCCAAATTTCCCTTCCCGTGGGTGACTGATATGACAATGAGAGGAGGGATGCCTGTAGGCATAAGAAGACAGGTCCATGCTCAGCCATAGGAGTGTCTCTCTTCTAAGCAGGGCTTGCAGTACCACCTGAATACACAGCAGTGTGGTGCTGAGAGCTTCAGAACACAAGCGGAGGGTTAGGAGTTGTTTTGGAGCAGGTTATTCTCTTTTTTTTCTGAGTCTGTGGGTGACTCCATGCTCAGTTTTCAGATGGTCCTGAATCTCATTTTGAGGAGCTGATGAATGATCCCAGGCACTATAAAAAGAGCAGAGGGAAAGGTTTGGATTTCACTCTGGATGTCTGGATACCTAAAAATCTCTATGCACATTGATTCTCTCTTAGTAAATTGATACCATAAAAATTGCCTGCATGTGAGGTGCTGTGAGAGCAAAGATAGTGAAAGCTTGTAAGGTGCTCAGATGCCAAGGTAATGGAGGCTGTAGAGGGACTGCAGATTGATGTATATTCTGAAAGAAATACTTAAAGGAGCCTGGGGATAACCCAGCTCCATTCAATCTGAGGAAGGAAAAAGAAATAAAAGCTGTAATACAAAGCTGTAAATAACAGACCTGCAATAGTCATATTCTTTTGTCCTCTAGGCCCTCCATATACTGGTACCATTGTTTGCTTCTACAAGGCAGAGTTTTTCTCTTGCTGTCAAGTCTGATGGTATCTACTTCAGTAAACTTCACAGGCTACTCACTGAGTTAAGTATATGGTGAAGAGACAGAAAAACAGGTCAACATGGAGTCAGCAACTATTTTACAGACCTCTCAGAAAGACAGGGGAGAAAAATACAGGGAAAAAAAGCAGTTTAGAGCAAATCTCGCATAAAATGCCCTGAGAAGATGCAAGCCATCTGTGAAATGCACAGATAGCCTGAAATAATGCTGCAGGTTATGTTATTTATTAATCACCATGTGCTAATTTTCCAGGCTGAAAAGGTAAACTTAGGCTTTTTTTCACTCAGGTGGATAGCCTTTGAGCTTCTTTGAGCTTCAGAGCAGGGGTCTGACATAGGATGCTGCAGAGGGAAGAGCGAGCAGTCATTTTTAGATTTTCCCTTTTGCAATATACCAAGCTCCCCTTTCAATAGAGATTCCTAATGGGAACTTCTCTTAGCTTCTATTATATAAAGATTTGCAAAGACAAATGAGACAGGAAATTAAAGGATTGAGAAGAAAGCCAAGGTAAGTTACATACTGAATTCATATTGGAGGAAAAATGAGAGGCAAGTGGGTGAAGAAGGGTGCTTTTCAACTTCTGTAGTGCTATCACAAACTCATTACACTGCAAAGATAATAGAAGAATCTCATTGTCCTCTGGGATGTTTTCTGGTAGTCAGTTTAGAATAGTTCTGTGATAACACATTCCACCTGTGCTTATGATTTGGTTCATGAGAGAAGGACAGTCAGGATCTAATTAGAGCAGAGTTGCTGCAAGTATACATTTATCTGTGTGAAGCTGTCTCCCAAACAGGAACATTTCCTGAACAGAATGGGGGCAGCAGATTAGAGAGGAGACACTGAGGGGATCTTTTCTTCATTCAAATGTGTAAGAAATCCAGACAATACAGGAAACGTGGAACGTCCAGAAGAGTTGGGCCACTTCATGCCTTTGTTGCTGTGAACCATGTCTGTGCAGTTCTCTGGGGTTTAACTGAAGCAGAAAGCCCATTTCTGGGACTGAGAGTTCCTGTGCACAGCTCAGCACGTGCTGCTCTCTCTGCACCCCACACAGGTCCTCCCAGGGGCTTTGCAGCACTTTATGATAGCAGGGTCTGTCTGCTTCTGAGTATTGTGGTGAGGAGGACACGCAGTCCTCGGAGTGAGCTGTTTCCATACCGTGACCCTTCCAGGATTACAGTGTTTCTGAATTCTTAATGTCTGAGACAAAAAGAATAAAATAAAAAAGGAGTTTGTAGCCTATGCCTCAGTGAGGATTGAAGAGCAGTAGCTGTGCAGAACTGAGGTGATCTGACACAGCTTCTGGAGTCCATGGCTTTGGCTCCATACCTCTGCTCTCATCCTCTGTAGCTTGCAGGGCTTCACTTCTCTCCAGTTCTGCCTTGCTGAGTATGGTTTGCTTGTTTTTAGACAATTGAGGAGAGCAGGTTGGTTCTCTCACTATTTATTTCTGGGTACCCTAGTGCTGTATCTCTTTCTTAAAAACAACCAAGCAACCCCCAAACACAAACCCCAAACAAGCAACCCACCCCCAAACCCCCAATATCCTCAATTCAGCCTTTTTTCTTACTTTCTAAAATCTCTTTCATACTACCCATTGTATCTCTTCAGTAAGACAATTGCAGTGTGGAAATACGTATTTCCTTGAGGTGAGCCATGAAAGTTATTTAGCCAAATGACATATTTTCTCTCATTTAAGATTTAAAAGCACAGTTAAGCTGCTTCCTATTAGATTGGTGCTAAATGTAATTGGAACTTTGTATGCACTTTGTATGCCCTTGTTGCTTTCTGAGCTCATAGATTCCCTCATTCATTTTGTGCTCATAGAACCAACTTCCATGAAAGCTTTTAAGAAATTAGTGCTCCTGTGCATCCTTCAGTGGAGAAGTTCTGTGCCTAATGGGGACTGATATGAATAGTGGGAGTGTAAACTACTTCATACACCCCTTTGGAGTGTAGCGTGAGAGGAACCACCAGGTGTTCTTCCACAGCTGGGCAAGCCTTAGTCTTTACCTGATATTGCCATCCATACTGTAAGCTGAGATCATGTGTTTTGTGATAGGAAACAGTGATTCCTTAGGAGCTAAAAGCAACTGATTTCATACAGTCATGCAGCAAATGTCAGTACAGTATTATTTAAATGTTATAAAGCTTCTGTAAGTTACCACAGCGAGCGTAACTTTGGAAAGAAAAGATCAAGAAAAAATACCAATATCCAAATGTTTAAAATTCCCTTTTTTTTAAATGAACGTGGAAATAAAATATATTTTTAATTTATTTGTATCCCTTGTAAAGTTGCAAGCATATATTTTTTGTGCTGAATTTTTAACCAGAGAATTATATGTGAGCTTTTTCTTTTAACTGTGCTCAAGTCTGCTGAACATCTGTTAACATTTAAACCAGCTAAGATATGTGAGAATCTTCAAGAAAAGCAAAACCAAACCAAAACACAGACTTTCTTTTTCTCCCGTAACATGGGGACTGGGGTTTTTGGCCTTCTCTACTCTTTTAAATGTCAGCACATACTTCTCAAAATAGGATAAATAAAATGTTATCGTGCCTATAGTGAGAGATGTTTTCATGTCAGAAACCACAGCTGTCACACCTTCTTCTTAGGCTTTACTTTAGTAAGCACACTCTGGGACTCTCCAAGGTGACATCAAAAGCTTTTTAAACAGAGAATTAAAAGGGTGTCATCGTGCAGAATATTTCTCTGTCTGAGCACAAATGAAAAATCTTTGTACAGTCCCCTGGAAAATAATCCATTTTCTTTCAGCGTGTATGTCCTAAAATTTGAAATAATGTGCTCAAGTTCAAGCAGCATTTTACCATTGTTCTTGCAGTGCTAAAATCAGAAGTTATGGCATTATTACCTTAAAAGCAATGGTAAATCACTGACAATTTTAATATCCTGTCTGCATTTTCATCATTTGTATGCATATACACACATCTTGAAAATAGGATGTGCCTTGTGGAAGTAGATCAGTGTGTGGACATCAGCATAGTTTTTGTGTGTGCTATATGGAGTGTGATGTCATAAATAAGCAGTTTAAAGGATTTTTAATATTGATACTAGTAAGCACATAAAAGGCCAGTTCCTAAAGCAGCTGGATTCCAGGAATCCCTGGTTTACTGTGTGGCTTGTTCTGACCTACAATGAGACTGAAAGAGATCTACAGGTAGGTCAACAGAAGTGGTTTCCTTCAATTTTCTGTTTAAGAAGAATCAAGTGCTCACTGTCTGGGATGTGTCACACAGTAAAACCTCACTACAGTGAATTATAAAAGGTAGTAATTCAGTGTGAGCTGTAATCACTGTGTTCTGCAATAAGGTTAGCACTCATAGATAAAATAGATTTATCTATACATACAGCATGTTTGTAAAGTGCTTGCCGAGGTATGTTTTTAAATAAATACTGGCCTCGTTCAGAAGTACTGGAAGGCACAACTGGGTAAGGTTCTCCTAAGACAGAGAGATTCCTTTGGCTGAGTTCTCTCACTTGGGTTTGGTTTTGTTTCGTTACCTTTCTTTAGAAATCCTCACCGCTGTGGGATGTTTTAGACTATTCTCCTCCTTGGAAATCCAGTAGTTAAGGAGTTCTTTCTCGGGGACAGACTGTAGTAGTGCTCTGAAAGTCTGGGGATCCTAATAAAGTCCCAGCCCTGTAGTTGTTTCAAATTCACTGAGTTGAAGTGTCTGTGTAGAAAGAGAACAATTGCACAGTATAGACTAATAACTTGTCAGAACAGTCCACTGTTTTTGTGGGCCCTCTAATGCACCTGATGTGCTGCTCCCCAGGATTCAGTCATGGGATTCCCCCGTTTTTGATGTGTGATGTACTTTGTATTCCTGATTCCACCATATGTTTCCACCTTCTGTTTCTCAAGGAACATCTCCGTGGTTAGTGTGAGTCCCAGGTGACTGGGAAGCTTTCTCAAGCATCTCTGCAAGTTAGAGTTGTGGTTTCCACAGCTGTATCTTCCCTGACAGGTCTTGTAGAACAGCTACCTCCAGAATATTTATTTCTTCTCCTTTCTTTCTACATGGCTTTTAAAAAGTATTATTCAAATACTAAGGAAGTTCTCACTCTGTGCTAGTACTCTTGTTTGTTGAAAACCCATATGAATTTATTCTCATTTCTTCTTTTGTTATCTATTACCAGCAAACAAGAAGAAATTACACTCACTGCTTTCTCTTTAACTACTGCTATTCAATTTTAAGGAATATATCAGCAACACAAACCACATATTTTTGAAGAACTGGGATCATAGGAAAATCAGAAATAGCCTTTCCTTGCTCTCTTCCTTGTCACTGAGTCAAGAGAAAATAGCAAGGTGCATCTAGCAATATGGATTGGAAAAAAAAAGTCTACAAAAGCCTCTCTGAAATGAACAAAAAAAGATTGAACTTTTTATTTATTGTCTAAGGTACCTTAGGAAAGTTTGATAGCCTTTTTACAATTCATATTGTACAAAATTCATTGATCAATAATTTACAAACAACTGTTACGGCAGGAGTTCTCATTTATTCAGTTTTTTAACTTAGACTTCAACAAATTCATCTTGATTTTGTGGCAATGAACTTAAATCAAAGATAAAAGATCAGTCACATTTACTGTAGAACTGAAAGTTTCTGTATTAGGAGCACTGGCTGGACTTGACTAGACCACCTCCAGAAGGGGATCTCTTCTGAAATAAGATGAAAAGTCAGACTACTTGCTCTTTCATGTGTCAAGGGGGGTAAAATTCTAGTGAACTGTGCAGTAACTGTCTATTCCCTACTGTGTACCAAGATTAAAATATCATTTTGACTGTGATCGTTACCAATCTGAAACTTCAATAGTTGTGCCTTAGAACTGGAGATGCATTCATCTCTCATGGCACACAACATCCATCTCTTTTTCTGTGCTACTTTAAAAAAGATCACTTACAAAACCTGATGGGAGAAAAGCGTCTATTGGTTTGGATAAAGTTGTATTTTACATGTCTCTAAATAACGTTTGCAAGAAATTCAGGTTTTGAAGGAAGAAATATTGCAGAGTGTTAATGGAGAAGCATTTTTGTAGCATCCATAAATACTTAATGTAACACAGGAAGGGAAATGAGGAATAGTTAAAGAGATGGAAGTAATTCACAAATTATGCTGTTTGGGATTAGTAGATTTAATTAAAACTGATAGACAAAAGACAGAATGGTTTTGCTCTATAAACACAACAGTACTGGGCTGGATTTTACCATACTCGGGTATTCCCGGTACTGGGGTAAAAAGGTGGTAAAAATGCTGCTTGGTAGCATGATGGCAACACCATACACCACTTACTTAGGTCAAAATAAGTGTCCAGGGAAGGTGCAGCAACAGAGAATCATCCTCTTCTGTCTTTAAAATGGAGTTTCCCAGTGATTCCATTGAACATGGAGAGTAAACATTGTTTAGTGTATTAGTCTCAATAAGGGAATTTTGCGAGATGCCTTTTCATATTTTAGAGAGGCATTTGCAGGATAAAAACCAGGAGATGAAACAGGGTCATGGTTGTGATGGCCAAGGAAGGATATCCCACTAATACCTGAGCTGAACTCATCTCGGCAGGGCTACTGGTGGCAATCAGCAGGCATGGGAAACCAATGCCAGCGTCAGTGTTTGTAATTTCTGTTTAGAGGGTACCACCATTCTCTACAAATTGAATATGTCTTTTTTATATTCACACTATTTTTTTAAATGTCACTGAAATTATCTCAGAGGAGCAGATCTGACAGGTCAATCACTGCAGATGGTAAGTGCTTTGTTAATTATACAGAAATTTAGAAACAATTGTAGAATGTCTTGCCTCAGGAGGAATTTCTCTCTTGCTCTGTTTGAGAGTAGATTTCCTCTACTGAATTAATTTTGTGGTTTTGTGCAGATAACAATCTCTCTGCTGCTTTGTAGGAATAACTCCTTGCTCCTTGTTCAAATATGCAACTGTAAATAAGCAGAGGATATTGCAAATAAACAATGCTCTTCTTTTTAAATAATGCAACGTGTGTAATTAGGACAGTGCAATTACAACAGTATACAGCTCTCAGTGTAACAATTAGTTTTTTGGTAAAATGTAATTTGTTCTAATGTAAATGTTTTCCCTTAATTCGGAAGATTCCCTTGAGTTGTTACAATAATAAGCCTATTTCCAGGAATATATTCAGTTGCACTGTACGTTCCAATACACAAATCAAAGAGGACAGCTACATTATAATAAGCTATGGGAATTATAAAGTCAGAGCAAAATGATATCAATCCTATTTTCTGAGGGGAAAATATGCCCAAATATCCTCTTTCCATTTCTATTTTAATCCCAGAGATGTCAAATGCTTTTTCCAGTTTGATTTGAATTTACTTGGAAAAAAATAGAACCCTTTCCTTGTGTTAGGCTGCCACTGCGTTACCCTGTCCTCCTGGTGATGGTATCTGACTACTTTCCAGTCTTTCCTCTGCTTATTCTTGGCGATAAAGAAGTGCTATTATTGTCATTTGGCAGATGAGTAACTCAGCTTCCCAGGGCAAAAGGGATCTGCTGTCGATTTCCCCCGAAGTTTGTCAGGAAAGAGGATTTCAAAAGCAGCACTTTGCTCTCCCCCCAGCTCTCAGAGCAGGAAGGCAGTTCCTGCTCACACACAACCAGTGCCCCATCCAGCTCCACGCAGTGGGTCCCTCCTCATCCTGCCCACCAGCTCACAACCATTTCTGTAACGTTGCTCTTGTACAAATCTGTGCTTCCCCCTCAGCACTAAAGGAGTGTTTGGACTATCTGGGTGTGTATCACTCACCACACTGGGGAAAAGTATTGGGAAGTCAGTTTTTCCATGGCGTCTCACAGTTTTCCATGGCTAAGTTTAAATAAAGGGAAATGGTTTGTGGCAATAAGCAGAGCATGCTATCAGTGTATAAACAGGCAATTTTAGGTCAGCTGAATTATTACTCCCGAAAGTGTCTGGGAGGTAAAAGAGACGGAATGAATGTAATTACTCAGTACAGATGGATGGGAGTGCTCAGTGTGTCCTACGAAAAGCGAATAGTCTGAATTTGGTTTTAGAATTGGCGTTTCATCCTCTTTGTACCAAAGTTTGCAAAATTTGGGTGGTTTTTCTTGCCAAACTGTCCTGTTGTCATTTTGGAGGCTGTAAGTTATTTAATGTAAGCCTGAGCCCGCAGTTTCCCGTTGTCAATATTGCAGGGCACTGAGTGAACAATGGCTGCAACCCCACACGACAGTGGTAATGTGCAATGATTACAGAGCGAGGGGCTGCGAGGAGCATTGTCTGCTCTGGTTAAGTCATTGCTAATGAAACATCACAGCTGATTAAACTGGCAATGAGAGCAGCTCCCTTCCAACAGGCTCCATTTGCTCATTGGATCTTCACGTCTCTTTCTTAAAATGCAAGATTTAAGCAAGACAAACAGAAATGCCCTTTTAATTAGAAATCACTCTAGAAATCACATTATATGATTAGTGGCATGTTCTAGAAAGACTTTGTCTTAATTATATGTACGTCACTACATTTCTTCCCCTGCATCCTAATAACATAAAGAATAGGTAGAAAACACAAGAAAAAAAGTACAACAGCCTCTCTAAGCAGAGTGAAACTGAATTGATATTTACATTCATACTGTAACCAGGCTTGGGCCTCTTCTTGAGTGATCAAAGCAGAGAAGATCTTTGAGCTCTGTGCTTTCAAACTGCTCACTAATCACTATAATTCAGCAGAAAACGGGAACAAAACTGCCCCAACAAACACCACAATCATTGCACTCTGAATAAAAGGGACTCTCACCAAATAAAACCAAAGTAAAGATTGCTCTATTACACACTGTATCAAAGTTAAATACAGGTCTAAATCCATTCAGAAATTTAGAAGAGTCAGCTCCCAAGGCAGCCCTGAGCAGAGACAGGCTGCTTTGTTAAGTGAAGGACCCTGCCCAGAGCTGCTGTGGCATCACCACGAGTGACAGCAGTGTCCGTGTGTCTGCACAGGCCTGTTTCAGCCCTGACCCTGCTGACTGTGCTGCTGAGGTGCTGTCCCACTTAATTAGATGCCACTCCTAGGAAGACCTGTGTACCCACAGCACCTGTACCTGGAGGAGCTCCTGTTCTTCCCCCTCACCAGTTTGGAGTTTTTCTCTATGCATGGAAATGAAACTGCTTTCAGACGTGGAGCTGAATGGTAGCCAGGTGCTTTATAACTGTGTTAGCCTGAAGCCCTCATGAGAAATAATTTTTCCTGGAAAATAAATTATAACACAGCTAAGTGGTGCCTGACAAAGCTAAACAGGAGCCATGCTGCTCTATTGCAAATTCATCTGCAGTCTCTGGGTAAAAAGACAAATAAAAGCACTTCATCAAAATCAGTCAGAGAAGCACAGGAATACTCATTGGAGACCACTAAACTCTAAATACCAATCAATTTCAGCAACTTTTTTGTCAAACCTGCAAGTCCCCTTAAGCACTGTCGTCTAGAACTGCCAGAAGATGCTGCACGATAGGTTGTGGGGATGGAGCAGGCGAGGTAGCTGAAAGCCCCTCTCTGCCAGTCGTAATTAGTGCAGGTGATTAGGTATTGCTGTGGGTCAGGATTTATTGAAGTCAGGGGGTGGGGCTTGGCTGACATTAAGGTTTTGCAACCAAGCCTAAGGGCTTGGAAACCTTATGCTCCATTTGAGAATTGGGCTCTCAATTTCTTCTTGCTCTGTTGGCTATTTTTCAGTGACCTGGGCACGTCCCAGTGGCCAGCAGGCATTTTTGTTGTATTCATTGTGAGTGCAGACAGCAGCCTTTAGACTGCCCTTGAATTCAAAGTCAACGAAATATATAACATTGAGGGATTTCTGTCAAGGAATTTGCACTGCGATTTCTTCCTACCCAAAGAGATCCCAAAATTGTTTTACAGCCAATGGGACGTTAAATGTTATGAGTGTTGTGTCGCACTCACCGCTGCCTTTGCCCTGCCACTGTTTGCTGTCAAAATAAAAGTAGTTCTGAGAGAAGAAAAACTTAAAATGTAACCTCCTTGCCCGTTTCTCTGAGCTGGGGTTATGTCTTCACTGTTTGAATGGTTTTGTTTTTCAAGTCAGATGTATTTTAAAGTTTTGTTTAAACATTGCCAGGTCCTGTAAACATGGCATAATGGACAGAGATCAAAATAGCTTCTCTAACACCCCCCACCCGCTCTGTATCTGTCTGTGCCAGCTCCAGTTGTTGTTTTGCCTTGAATAAAAAGCAAAGGGAACTCATCAAGTGGGCTCTGAAGCAGAGCACAGTACAACTCAAGTACATGGTGATTAGGTGTAACTGGGTTCTGAATTCTTTTTAAAATAATCCAGCCCCTCCTGGGTGTTCTTCCTCCTCCTCCTCCCCTTGTTCTTCTGTCCCCATCTCCCTAGTACTCTGTTGTTCCTTTACTCTCCAGCCTTTTTTTCTGAGATTCATTCCTTTACCTCTAGGGTTTTGTATTCCTCACCAATTTCTATCACCTTTTTTCCCACCTCACTATCTAGGTATTCCTTCTTTGCTTCATTTCATGATTTCTTTATGGTTCCCATCCAAAGCAAGACCTTCTTTGTTGCCATTCAAAAGATCTTTTTTACCTCCCCCCACCTCCTCTATCTTCTGGAATTACAGATCAACCTGAGCTCCATATTTGTCTTTTGGGACAAATCTTTACTAGACTTCTTGGAACAAATCCGATTTTACGTTTGGACACAGTTTTCTCAGAAAAACAAGATGAAGTCAACAGAGGTTTCCAGCTATTATCTGCTGAATTCCAAGTCTTCAGTCCCAAGGCTGTGGGCATTGTTCTTTGAATATCCTGTGCAGCACGTTTTGTAAGAGGCTTGTGATTTCTGTGTGTCAACTGAATTGTGAAAAGGTGAGGGGAGCAGGAGAGGAGAAGGCAGTCTTAAGTGTTGAAATCCTCACCTGCCGTGCTCTGCAGCCTGCAGCTCCTGCACAGGCTTTTAAACGCGGGGTATGAGGAGAGCTGGATCTTATTTATTTATGTACATGCTTTGGTAAGAAAAGCAATACAAAAGCAGTCACTGCAAAATAACAGTGCTTCTGTTTTGCTGGGCTTACAAAAGGGAAAGTGCTTGGATCGATGTTCTGCTATTGTATAATCAACAATGCATCACAGTTCTGCATTGTTTTCTATAAAAGGTCTGCTGATCTCTATTAAAGTTGTCCATAAAATTACTGGGAAAGATGCCCATGTTTTCTGTCACTTCTAGATATTAAAAACAATCTGTAACCTCATCTGAGAAACAAAGGTTTGATGATAAGCTCTAATGACTTTAGTCCTTTGAATCCTACTTCAGGTGAGAGTAGCGAGTCACCTGGTGCTGAATTCTCAGCAGCAAAGAAGTAGAGGAAAACAAATCAGTCGTCTTCTCTCAGAGCAGTGGCCTAATCACATCTGACACCAATTAGCTTCCTTGCTGATGGTCCTGATTAGGACATAGTTGAATCCTGAATTACGTGTCTCAACAGTGCACTGGTCATTTTGCTGAACAAAATTGAACTGGGTGGAAAGCCAAGGCCAAAAAAACCCCATATCTTCAAAACTATCGGCTTAAAGCCTGTCCCTGAAATGGGCCTGTATTTTTTAATGTTGCCTGCCTTTCAGCTAAACCATATTCACCACCAATTCAGCTTCATCCATGGTCAGCAGTGAGTGGTTTTCAGAGACGTGAAGTGTGAATCCTCATCACTCAGAACTCAGCTCTTAACTTCCAATGTGCTTGCTAGGGTTAGTCATTGCAAAAGGAAGGGCTCCTTGTAGCTGGACATTTCCACCTTGCTTTTGTATAACCTATCAGAAGTATCACTGCAAAAAAGAGCTAGGATTTTAAAAATGTGTTTAATGGGCAAAAATGTGTATTAAATTCCTATACATTTCACAGATATGTGATCGTGGATATACCTTATGATGAAGTGGAGTAGGGGAGAATATTTTCACCATCTAAGAATGTTGCCGTGTATTTTCAGTTTCCTGGAATTCACCAGGAAAAACCTGCTATGCTAACAAAGATCTACTGGACCTTTTTCAAGAGTAGTTGACTTAAAACCCAAGAATTTCTTGGCCTGTCTTACCTTCTCAGGTCTTAAAACATATCTATGTATTGAAATGGTGTCAAGAGACACATATTGGTTAATTACAGAGAAGCATTTTAACAAAAAATACGTTTCCCATGCCTTCTTCAGCTCTTAATTGTTCCTGCCAATTCCCCACTACCATCTGTCATCAACTCCCATTTTTCTGTTCAGCTGAAATATGAGTGTAACGCTGATTCCAAAATACCATAATAGAGTCTGTGTCCCCTTTGTGCTGCATTTGCGTGCAGATAACTGCAGAGGCTGCAAATCTTGTCCAAGGGTGCCAGTAGGTTTGTCAGTCTTCAGAGGCAAGAAGAAAAGCTCATCTGCTAGAATGACTCGTGACAACCTCATCTTTTGATCACTGGGGCAGGTTTCAAATCAGGCACGTCCCCTCCATTTCCAGGGCAATTTTGGATCTCCTGAGTTTTACAGTGAAATTTTAAGATCTTCCGATTTTTAACAATACTTTTAATTTCTTCTGTTCCTGGCCCAAGCACCATCAAGTGTGGGAGAAGGTAATTCTTCTCTTTGTCTCCATTTTCTCTTAATGATGATATTTCCTCAGTGTTTAATTTTTTCAAACAATGAGCCAGAAACAAACGCTGGTAACAAGAGGAACAAGCCTAAAACTCAGGATTCCTTTCTGTAGAAATAGAAATAATGTAGCCCACATTAGCTCATTTGTCCTTATCAGGAATGTTTTTCCCCATTTCTTGTTTCTTGACAGGAACTCTGTAATTTCTTTGCTATACAGGTTGAATTGGGAATAAGTAGGAGCTTCACTTGTACATTGTCCCTCTAGGGGAGGGACACATCAGGCACAAGTGCAGCTGGCTCGTAACCAAAGAGATCTCTTGGCCTGTCTTAGCTTATCAGAGATAACTAAATCAAAATGTCAGCTTAAAAGAAATGAGTGGCACATAGAAAACACAGCCCAGGTACATCTGGGACAGGATTTTGAAATGTAGCCAATCAGCAATGACTGAAGTTTGTTCCTGCTTGCTGGCTGCAGACAGTCTTTGGGGAAATAAGTCACATCTAGTCTTTCAATTAGCAGGACAAACCGTGCAGATGTCACACCAAACAAATGCAGCCACATTTCAGAAGAGGTCAGTAGAGTAAAAGAAATCAGCATGGCAATGGTTTAGCAAAATACCCAGGGAATTTTCTTCTTTGGGTACCCCAAAGCGGTGAGTTCTCCCTGGAGTCACTCCCATGGCTTTTCTAAGCAAGCCCTCGCTGGAGGCTGAATGTCTGCACCCACTCATGACATGCACCGAACAAAAAGCACGGTTTGAGGCTTTCCTGTGCCCGGGCTGTGTGGACTGGTGCGTGTGACACGGGCAGCTCAGCGGGGCCCTTTGCCACCCCGGTCAGGGCAGTGCCACGCTCGGCGCCCCCAGTGCTGCGGATTTGCAGGGCAAGGAGCAGCCCCCACGTGGCTGGTTGTAAGGGCAAGGCGTGGTTGCCACTGAGAGAGATTTGAAGTCAAACTGATGCGTAGAAATGAAATGAGTGATATCTTATTTTTCCGAGCATAGCAGTGTGAACATTTGCTGAAAATTGTATTTGTTACAGACCCAGAGCCTTTTGGCAGTGACTCTGAGTTTGGATGGACTGGCTAAACAAGTTGTTAAACAAATGGGTTTCAGTCTGCATTTTGCAAATTATTTTGATTATTCAGTGTAGTTTGCATCATTAGTGAGTTGCAGAGTTTTATTATTTCTGTTTTCTGACTGGACTTATTTATTCAGGGGAATAAGTAACTCATTCCATCAATGTAGTATAATATTGGTATTATCTTTTTTCTAGTCAGAACTGTAGATTTCTACTTGCAAACCTACCATGTTGTACTTAATGATTCAGGCAAATTATTTCTTACAATTACTGTTGAAAATGTGGTTGATAATCAGTGCTAGCTTAGATAAAATGCCAATTTTGGATCAAATA
>VWZF01002766.1:243479-362619 GCA_013396755.1 Sclerurus mexicanus | reverse complement strand
GGGGGGGGGGTGGGGTTGTTTTGGTGTTGGTTTCTGTCCTTTTTTTACTTCTTTTAAAGAGCTAAAGCACTTTTGTGTGTAGCTGCTGTGTTAATTTTAGCATTGCTTGAGCTGCTTACTTAGAAGCGATGTCTGTATGTCACAGCAATACAGACACGCTTTCTCTTACTCTCTGGAATTCAGTAAAGAAAAAAGACAAATATGTGGTTTAAAAGGTATTTTGCACAACTAAATAGTGCAAAATTAAGAAAAGAGGAAACTATTTCCCTTGGTTTTTAGTTCATCTCTTGTAAACAGTTCCTCACTGGGAGCATTCTCAAAGCAAGAAAGACTGTAAATAGTTCTGAGAATTTTGTTCATTAAACAGATGAGGGGAAGAGGAAATCAATCCAAAATGCTTTCTGGCTCTCTTCAGGAGTTGCTGTGGGAGGAATGTGCCAATATATTTTGCCATGCTTCATGATGCATACCTTGCCCTCTCTTTTGATTTCTTTCCTCCCCGGTTCTTTGCACTGTCCATAAAGAGAAAATCTGATGGGCACCCCTAGGTGGGTCTGAGCACGGAGGAGACCTTCTCAGTGAAGAGTGCTCACTGCATGTTAATGGGGAGCTCTGCCACAGGAGGCAAACAGAAAGACAGGAGCGAGAAGGGATGTGGACTCTTCCTAGAGTTCACACAGAGGAAAAAGGTTTCTTAGCTGCTTTTTTCCTTGTCTCAGATTTGCTAAGAGCAAACGGGGAATCCACTCATAGGACTTTGACAAAATATGAACTGATTTAGGAAAGCCCCTGTATTTACCCAGGTAGCCACGTGCACAGGTGTTGCTGGATATCTCTTAATGAGGCAAACCCAGCCAAATTACATCTTTCTGATGTGAACAATATGAGTTGTGTCCAGTTTTGAAGCTAAAGGGAAATAGTACTAAAACCTAAAAAGGAAGAGGGGAAAAAGGCAGCAGCAGAAATCTTTGTTAAGAAATACCCATAACAGTCTCTCTTCCCAGCCTTCTGCTGCACGTCTGCAGTATGGAAAGCTGGGATAGTCCAGGAGTTTATTACCCTGCTTAGCTGTGTGACATTTTATTGTGCTCCAGAAGGTGAAGTGAAGATGGCAGGCAAACTGTTCATCAAGTCCAGTATGAACACAGAGACAAATTTTTCTGCACCTGTACTTAGATTAGAAGTGCTCTGATGGTGTTAATCAGCTGGACAAGCTGAGATGCATTTCTCATTTTTGAGAAGGCGCATAGTTGGTGCGGACAGAAGAGAATGGAAACTTCTGTGGAGGGAAAGATGACCTGTTGGTAACTCCTCAGCAGAAAGGTGTGTTGCTCTTTGATTATCAAGAGTGAGATACCCAGGGAGGATGGGCTTTTTAAGAAGGGTGGTTGCCTTTTTATTGACTCTCTGACTGTGGATGGGTTAGATTAAATATGTAACTTAGCATTGCCTGTGTGTAGGACTCAGATATGTGGCATAATGACTGATAGAGCTGTGTTGGCAAGTTGTGCATTTCTAATTGTATCGAGATTGTTTCCTGTCAGACTCAATTACTCCATGGGAAATTCAGGCAGGACTGGGAGCGCTGTGAGCTCCCAGCAAAGCTCCTTGAAGGCCAGGTGCTGGCCTGCAGCAGCAGCAATTAGCACTTGTTTAATTGTTCCTGCTTTTTTTCTAGTATTGGTTACTATGTAGGAACATTAAATTAATGGCTAGTGTTTCTGTGGTTGGTACACCAAGTCCTGTGCATTTGGAGGGATGCAAATTGTCTTTGGCAGGTTTTGTGTATTTGTCAGGGATCCTGCATTGGTAAGCAAGAGGCAGTGCAGCATATGGAATAATGGTCTTGGATCCTCTCTGTGAAGGTTTTTTGAGGAATTTATTCTTGTGAAAGGAAGAGCACAGAGAAAAATCACTGAGTCTTGGTGCATATGGTAGATCTAAGATGTTTGGTTCGTTTTTTAAGTATTGGGCTGTTTTTAGAAGACCGCTGGTGTGAGTTTGAAGCTCGTCAAGCGGACAGGACATGGGGCCCAGGGGCTGGTCTGAGGGGGCTGCTCCCACCACCCCAGCCTGGGCAGGGTGTGCAGCTGGCAGAGTATTTCCTACGTACAGGGGAGCGTTCGAGTGACCTTGTACTGGAGTCGTGTTTAAAATCTGCTTTTTCATGTTAAATAAATGGGGGTGGGGAAAGGATGGGTCAGATGCTGTACAATGACAATTAAGATAATGGGTAACCTGTCATGCAAATGAGTCTAAAAGGCTTTTAATCATTGGGCCTGCAGCAGAAAGGATCTGAATTTATAACCACTTGTTATAAATGCATTAGGAATAAATACTGGTACAGGGGAAAGAACGATTTAACCTGAAGGGAACTGTGGATAAAAAAACTTGAAAGGGACCATCTGGCCATGATCAAAGTGGATGTGTCCTGCCTACTGGGGAATGAAGAGTTGCCTTTGAATAGTTCCATGGGGTCACCAGAACCGACTTATTTTTAGAGAGAGTGATGGAAGTTTACAAAGACTATAAGAATGAGGGTAATTATGATAGCAAAGGATTGTCCAGTTATCCAGAACTTGTTTTCCAGGCTTTTTCTTCTTTTCCCCTCTAAAAGGATGCATCTAAGTCAAGACACTTCACTTCCTTTCACAAAAAAAAGAAATGTAGCCTTGCAGTATTAAATGTGGTGGGAGATTAGTGGGTGGCATCACTGGGAGCAGAGAGGGGCCATAAATAATCATTACTGCACAAAGGACTTAGAAGAGTGAGCTGAAATATTTCCTTTTGTTTTTTCTTCAACCCTGTCAATGTTGACATTTGATGTAAGGTAGGAGAAGGGCTGTGAGCAAAATATAATGATTATAAGCAACAGGAAAATATATTTCATTGCCCAACAGTGTTGAGTGTGGATTGTCTTGTCATGTGTTAATAGTACTAGGACAGGCACTGGACACTGTTTTTTAAAGAGGAAAGTATGGCTTAATGAAGCTTGTTACTTGATTGTTGCAGGAATTTTATGTGAAGCTGGCACTAGTCAGCATTGCATTTCCCTTGTAACAAAACACAGAGATATATATATGTATATTTCTGTCATTTTTTCAACCAATGCATCAGTTATCTGTACTGGATTTGCTGTTCTCTGTTTAGAGAGCATCTTTCAGATTAAATGAAATTTTTTTCATTTTCTGATGGTCATTTGAAAAATGTGTATCGAGAACCATGTTCTTAGTCACAATGCTGCACATAATTGTGATACTTGGAAGCAATTTATCCAGGATAACACAGAAGCTATGAAGCAGTTCCATGTATACAGGTTGGCACTCTCTTAATGGTCTGTGCTTAAAACCCGTTGTGAAAGCTGCTCTACTTAAAAATGAAAGAGGAGATATAACTGTTCTTAGTGGGATATGAAATATCTGAGTAAGGTAGAGTTCATACAGAAAGGGTTTTGTTTTTGTTTTTTTTTTTTAAATCTGAGATTTTTCAACCGTTTATGCTTCTGCATCCTGGCTGACTTAGCAAAGTTTGAGAACTCTGTTTCATTACAAACTTCCATTTTGATTATTGGAAGTGTAAATCGATGAAGGCAGGAAATGCAACTGGGATGTACATACTGAAGACTTTCTAGGCATCCAAAAGTAAATCCTCCAAAGCCAGATACATATATTCTACCTTGAAGACATTTCTTCGGAGAATGAGTTGTCATCTCATAGTCTTTTGTTACTATAAATTCTTTGTGTGTATATATATATACATATAAAGCCAGAGTATCCAGACAGACAGAAAAGAATCCTAAAAGTCATTGTGGTTTGAGAATTTCAAATCAAGAACAGTTAAGTCAAAGAAGCCATTTGTTTTTTTTTTCTTAAGAAAGTGGCAGCAATGCACAGGTGGGTTGTACCAAGGAGGCTTGATCTCTGTGCTGTTTCTCTGCAGACTTTAGACCAGGAGATGTGATTTACCAGTGAAACATTTGCATACCTGCTCCTTCCCACCCCTGTCCCCTCCCCTTTTCTAGATGTACGTGCTAGATGACAGATTCTCTCAGATGATATTCATGTGGTACTCCAAAATAATTCTGCAGACATGGTAAAAGCTTTTAGAGACTGTAAAACTGATTATCTCCTCTGTAGCTCTTTTCATCTTCAAAGCACTTACCAACATTAACTAATTAATCCTCACAGCATCCCTCTGAATTAGATATCATTGCCATTACACAGATGAAGGAATTGAAGCAAACACTTTGTGACTTGCTCATGATCACCAAGACGGTGACAGAGATGGAATTAGAATGCACAGAGCTGTACCTCCAGGTTCTCTGCTCAAACCTCCCACCACTCCTGGGAAATGTACTTAGAGCTACTGGGACCCTCACTGTGGCCGAGGGCTCGGCTTCTCTAAATGAAATCCTGCTAGGAATTGCTTTGATGGGAAATTTGTTTGGAGTCAGACAGACTGTTATCTTTTTAAACCCTTCTTCTGCCACATTTTCGAGACTGGCCCAAGTATGCTGAAACATCAGTCTCCCTTGCAGGATCACTGTCTCTGACTGCAGCTTCCAAATTAGAGAGCAAGCCGTGGTGATGTTTAGACAGGAAGCAAAAATTGAACAATAACCCTCATTCTTCTAACCTGAATGGAGTGGTCTGCTTATCAAACTACTTAATACCATCCAACTGAACTTAGGAACATGCACGTTTACTGTATTACTGTAATGAAATAAGCTACATGCTGGAAGTCCAGAGGATGGAAGTTTCAGGTGTGATTGAGAACTCTCCCATCTCCTTTAGGGATGTTTTTTAACCCTCTCAGAGGCTGAGGAGCACTTGGCTGCACATCCCTGATTCTGGGGGAATACTTCCCACCTGAGGGACAGTGTGTGAAGAGCAGGTGTTGGAATTGGTGGCGCCATGGCTTTAGCTCTCCCTGTTGCCAGATGTTGAGTGCCACGGCTGGGGCTGGAGGTGGTTCTCACCAGGGTCAGTGGGATCACGCTGCTCTTGTGTGAGCGTAGAGGGCAGGCTGGGGGCTCAGGTGCTCTCAGTAAATACTGCACAGAGTTCAGCAGACATGCTCTTAAAAATTAGGAAGTATAAATTAATATTTAACCAGATCACTACATTTTGTCTGCTTCATTAATTTTTTATTAATTTATGAAAATGCTGTTGATGGAAGTAATATTGACAGGATGTATTGTTTTGGTTCAGTTGCTGGTTTTTTTTAATATCTTCTGGTAAATGGAAACTTATCTTCCACCATCTAACAAGGCATATGGGGCAAATGCTCTAATAAGACAGCAGTTCTTAGGGCATGATGCATTAATGTTTTATGTTGTTCATAACTCAGCTTTAAGAGATTAATAATGGAGATGTGAGGGGAATGCTGTCTTAAGTGTTTATGATTATGTTACTATTAAGACATAGTGTAGGAAAGGAAATTGCTTCCAGGTAACTATCCTTATTGTTTGTATGGAGAGCATTGAGAAGGAAATGTTCTTTCTGTTTTCTTCCAATAATTCTTAAGCAGTACTGCTGAACTGAAGTGATGGGAACAATTCCCCATGACTACAAGTCCATGAGAATCTATTATAACTGTCGGAAAAATAATGCCAAAGTAGTCTGGGCTGCAACTCTTTGGCCCCACATTAGTGGGGAGTAAGATTTCCAGAACTTTAATTAATGTTGGAAATTTCACAGTTGTTTCTTCTACATCTGAAACAAATCATAATGGCTCTGAACTTTGATATGATTTGACTTGTATGTTCAGATTGGCAAAGCCACTTATAAATAAGAAGTTGTCCTTCCAAAAGGCAGAGAAAAGTGCTTTGGAAGTTTGGAGGTAGTATTTAGTCACAAGGGCAGAGGGAACAAATGTAATAAGGAGGAAGAGTGGAGCATACAGCATGGTGGAGTTTTGTAGAGCTGTTTGTTTGTGGGCATAGCAAAACCATTCTGAATACAGATATCTTTTCCTGCCTCTTTTTTCAATCTTAAGTAATTGCTGAGCATCCTCCTCTCTTCCAAAACTCACTGAAACCCAACATGCCTTTTGTAGGAGCTGAGAATTCTTTGCTGTGTATGAGAAACCAAAACTCTTCAAAGTGGGTTGTATAACATTGATGCTGTAGGTAGAATGAAAATATGGTATTCATATCTGTAGAGTGTTTCCATCTGGCCCTCTTCTGTCAGAGTAAGTGTATCTGTGGCCTTCACTTGGCTCCACTCCTCTGTGTAGAATTTTTGCTCTCTGCTCCTTCTCTTCAAATCTTTATCATGTTTTCTAATCAGAACCTGAACCCAGTAACGGTTGAGTTGAGCTCCTAAGATGCTGAAGGGAGATAGAAGTAGAGCAGTCCAAGTTCCCCTGTGCAGGACTGCTGCTTCTTCCAGCACAGCACCAACCTGCGTGTGCCTTCCTCCTGCTTCCGAGGGCACTGCTCAGACCTAATGCGTGAAACACACCACTGTTTATCGCAGCCCAGCAGGCAGGATACAGAGATTTCCAAACAGCACTACTGGCCTTATCTCCATAGTGCTAATATTATCCCCTGCCAAAACAGACATGATGTATTGAAGTATCTGTAGCCGTTACAGGGTCTCTGCATATTCCTTGAATTTAGCCTGCAGCAAGTCTGTCATCCATGGTGATCCTGATGTTGCAGGAAGCAGCTTAAAAATGTTGTCAGGCCGGCGGTGCTGACTTAAAAAGCAGTGTGGGCGCTTCTGAGCTGTGAATTGAGACATATCCATTAAGCTGGGCTGCCTGCTCCTCCAGCTTCCCTTCTGCCTCCCTGTGTTCTGGCGGTGCTCCCTGTCCTGTCAGACACAAACGAGCTGGAACCAGGGCTAGGGTTCAAAGTTGTCTAATTATAACACTTAATAGTAAACAAAATAGATTCTTAGCCACCAAAGTCTGTTTAAGTCTTCCCAAAACTTTCTTTTTGCTGACTGGATTGAACCTAATACCATAATGTAGGAGAAGGACAAGTCTAATACTGCAAACTTTATTATCTACATACTATCTACAGTATTTGTGTACAGCAGAGTTCAATTACACCACGATTTTGCAGAGATCCCATCTTCACAATGTAATGACTTCCTGGTGATCTGTCTATAAATGATAAATGAATAGAATATGTCACCTTCCTGCTCCATATACCACAAAGTTTGCCACCTGAAACTGCTTTTTATTCCTTGGGTGGGTGGGGAGGTGTAGGAGGAAGGCTCCAGACTTGAGTGTTACACTTTTTTCTAACCTGTCCTCAGGTTATATCATTTGAGTGTATTTCCAGTGTTGTTCAACCTCCCTGAAATACATCTTCCTGAAACTCAAAGGGGGAAAGTGGCTGTATGGGGTTAATCTCAGGATTTTACACAAGAGTTTAGATCAAATCAAAACCCTTGGCTATTGGTGAACCACAGGTTCTTCTTGATCATGTAAGTCCCTCCATCACCCACTGCAGCATGGCACTTGTGAAATGCAGAAATCTGTCACTTCTGAGATAAAGCCACTAATCCACCTCTCTCCTTGACACATTCTCTGTTCAGTGGGCAGATTTCTTATACGGATATTTTCTGTCACTTTTGCCAGTACTACCTCTGTGTCATAAGCTGATGGCTTTAACTGGTGATTTTCTGTTTTCCAGATTCAACAGAGAAGACCAAGCCCCTCCCTGTGAAGTGTGTTCAGAGTTTATCCCCTGCTGAAAGTCTCCTCTAAGGTAATGGTGATGGATGACAGCAGGTGTATTGTAAACAAAGTTTCTGAGAAATGTTTCTTGCTCATCCAAGGACCTTGTGAATTCTATACTCTGCATTATTCCTCTCAGCACCAGCAGCTGCCTCTCAGTCTTGCTGGTTAAATATCCATAATTATGTTTGTTTTGGTTGGTTTTCATTATTGTTTTAATCATGCTTCCATTTTCCATGCTGTTGTCCATGTTTTGCAGTTTCATATCTCTGCTTGTGCTGTCTTTTCCTCTTGCAGTCATCAGAGTTTGAGCTTTTCTTTGTCCTCTCTGAGAAGTCAACTCAATTAGTGCCTTTATATTTTCTTACTTTTTTGCCACATCTGCTCAATTATTTAGTTTTCTGTTAACGTATATTTGGTGTTCGTTGTCAAGAGCTTGTGCATTTTATTTTTGAAATAACTCTCAATCTAGTTTGGGGATGGTTTGTGTATAAACTCATTGCCTGCGTGAATTTCAATGCTGTTTCCTGTTTAATGGTTGCTGTTGGGTTCTTTGGTGGAACAATATTATGGTCTAATCCTTAAGATTGTGTGTATATATATATATGTAAGTGCATCTGAATGAACACCTCTCCCTGTTTATATAAAAATATAATTGTGCGTATTTGTGCATATACATCTAGAACTTCTGTTACTACACTGAAAACAACACACACGTGTGTGTATATATATGCCTAAAGCACTAAGGGACACTCTCTTTTGAGAAGAGAGGATATTGTGATGACTGTAAAGTTCCTTCTCATCTCCTGATGTGCTCCCTGAGCTGTGGTGATAGTTTTGTGCTTTGCAGAACAAACAAGATCCGTTGTATTGCAGCCCAGGCTGTAGTCACGGGGGTTTGGAGCTTGCTCCTGACGCTCACAGCTCTCTGCTTCCCTCGTCTTGGGCTGCTTTTACCAGGGACTTTTATTATTTGGGGAAACAAAAAGGTATATGTTACTCACAGTGCTTTGGCTCCTTGTTGAAAATTAGAGACACAGGATGTAATCAGGAGCCTTTTCAAGTGCTTGCACTGATTGCTCTTACTGTATTGCTTAGGTGAGGGGGCAGCAAGGTGCTAAATTACTGACCATGTCTCGCTGGTGTGTGGTCTGCTGTCGTAAGGAAGGGCTGAGGAGGTGAGGCTCTGCTCTCCTGTGGCTAGCACTTCTAATTTATTTATTTCTCTAGTTGTTTAGTGGGGCGTTTTGCAATATGGTTCTTTTTCACAGCAAAAAATGATCTTGTCAGCTGAAGATTATGGCACAGGTAAACTGGTGATGTGAGGGGTTGTGTCTGTCTGTAGCTGCCCTTTTCACTTGCAAGTCAGAGATGTAAAAAGAGACGTATTTCTGAGTTTGGAGGCTTAACGTAGTCACACCCAAGGGTGCTGCTCCCATGACTTCACTGGTTGGTTTTGGGAGACCAGGTGATGCAGGGCTGCTCACACAGGCAGCTTAGGTAGACCGGCCAGATGAAAAACCTGCAGCCCTCGCGTGGCACAGCCTTGTGTTGGAAGACTGAAACATTTAGTCTGATCATTCTAGAAAAAGAAGTTGTCAAGGTAGAGAAAATTAACCAGGGGGAAGATAAAGTCAGAAACCTGGAGAAAGACAGAGTTACAGTAATCAACAGTGGAAAACGATAATCCTGTCAGCTGACTTATTTTCATTTTGTGCTTGTTTGTTGCCCCAGCATCTTATCCCATTGACTGCCAGCCCCTGTGGTCCCAAAGGCTCTGCATTTGTAATAACCTGTGAGCAAGTGTTGGGTCTGATCTCTCCCTTCCTTACCTGAAAGGGCATCAGTCTCTAAGCATGTCTCAGATATTCAAGTGCACTTCTCAGGTTTTGTGTGTGCTTTAATTATTTAGCACCGATAACAAGGGGAGAAAACCAACTTGAAATTTGATGTTTGTACCATAGGTCATCCCTTAAATTGTGCTAATTATGCTTGTTCCTTTAGATCCCTAAATGAATTGGTCTGATTGCTTGAGAGGACAGCAACTGGGAATAAATAGGTATACTAGTGGGGGGTTTTAATAATTTATTAAAAGGCAGTGGATTTTTTTGCATGCTACACATCAACAGGGTAATACAGTTTAATACAGTTTCTCATGAGATGGTAATTACACTTAAGGAAAATATAACATGCATTTCAGCAATTCAAAAGCATGTTCTCTGTGGGCTGTTTTGTTGAGATTCAGGTGATTGAGGAGCTGATGGTTTGTGCGGAATGGTTACTTCATACCTTTCTTGTGCAAGGGAATTCTTTGTTTGCATCTTTAGTTTCCCTAAATGGGATCAGTTCCGTTTGGAACCGATGCCTTGGGTTCAATCCCACAGTTATTTGGGCTATCCACAAACAGCCTTGGAGGTCAGGTGAGGGAGGGAGTGGGTAACCAGTTTCTCTTGTCTCTAAAAGTTCCCACTGCTTCTGTCTTGCTTTCCTGCCTTGTATAATGCATAAAAGAACACTTCCAAAGTGACACATGTGTGGAACTGCTTCAAAAACCTGAAATAGATTGGTTTAGGAACTATTGAAACATAGAAGAAAATAATTTAAATATAAATGCAAATATTGAAATAGGTGCCTAGAGGAATTATAAATGTGGATTTTTGCCAATCATGAATGAAAACCAAAGCTTTTGTAGTTGCTGTGAAAACACTGGATAGAAAGCATGAAGAATTACTCAAGTATTTTGGACTTCTCAATGGGAATCAATCTCTAGTGATGTTGGGGTTGTTTCTTTGGTGTTATTTTTTTTTTTCAAGATACATCAAATAGGCCACTTCATAATAATTTTCAACTAACAACTCTTAGATCCTGTGGTAAAGGATTTGTTGGGTTTTTTTTCCCCTCCTCAAAGTTTTGTTTTCCTGTCTATAAGTCCTTCCGAATATCTTGTTTCAGTTTGGTTCCATTGTAGCAGGGCATCCACTTTCAAGAAGTTTGGATGAGAATACTTCACAGCCAGCTACAACTATTTATAACCTTGAGGCTGTCTTTGATCCTAAAGCAGCTTTCAATTACCATTTTAGTTATGCTGGAGGGGAAAAAAGAGATTTTATCACATCCAGAGTACAGCAAACTTGGGAGGATGCAGTTATTTTAAGGCTTGTATTACTAATTATAGTAACTTATTACCATACATTGTTGCTGGCTTTCCACAGCACTTGTTTATACAGAACTTGTTTTGCCATTTAACATGTTCCAACATTGGTTCTTTCTGTAGTAATAGATGACTTGATAGATTATTTGTGTCATGCTTTTTCATAATTGCTAAGATTTGGCTACTGAATACTGTCAGATTTTCCTTTCTGTAAATATTAATTGAAGGGGGAGGGGGGCAAGTTGTTTTTTATTCAGCCTCCTGTTGCTCAGTGAGTAAACAACAAAAATCCAACTTGATATTTTAACTTCCCTGTTTGATTAACCTTTTCATCAGTGTAGGGGATTGAAACAAAATGGTTGTTCTTCTCCCCAGTGTTACGTGCTGTATTTACTGCCAAATCCCTCCCTGTGCCAATGCCTTTGACAAAACAGGAAGGGAAGCTGCCCAGGTAGCTGCACGGTGAACACTGTCGCTATTTTTTGTGGTTTTCCTATGAGACTTCTTAAAAAGAAGTTGTTGAGGAATAGAATCTCCAGTGTGCCTCGAGTACCTGCAGTGATGATCATAGCAAGTGTCCCATTAAAGACACTGCTCTCACATTAACGTGGAGTCTCCAAACTGTTTACTTTTCTCCCCAGAGACTTCCTGTGCAATAGTGAATTATCTTTCATGTCAGTAGCATGGGAACTGTATGATCAAAGGTTGTGTTCACTTAATACTAGTCTGTTTTATGTAGAAAGAGAAGAGACCTGAGGTAGAATATGAAAGCACCGTGGTGGTACTGCAATCTCCAAAGGTGTGAATCAGAAAATGCCAGCAGAAAGCTTGAAAGGGCTAAATGCAAATAAAGAAAATAAGGAGATAGACAGTCGTGTAGAAGTGCCAGAGGATTGTGGCATCTTTTATTTTTATCCTTCAAGTTCAAAGTAGATTTTTGAGGAAAGGTCTCGGAGCAACGTGGCTTTGCCCCGTTATGTTGCAATAGCAGCTCTACCTGTGCATTTTGACCCGGAATTACTGAAGGTTTCCATTCTTCACCTACTGCTCTAGCAAATATCTCTAACAGTGAGACTGAGTGCTAGGCAAAAGCCTGGATAAAAAGGATGCAAGTGTGAGCATTTTGCATACAGTGTGTGCATCTTCATTCAAGAACAGGAGGGTCTGGGGCAAATTTATTTCTAAGCCCAGCCAGCAGCTTGTGCATACTTAGAAAGGACATGTGTGTTAGATAGGAAGGAAAAGCATGGTGTTCTTAATATTTAATCTCCAAAATCTCCCATGTCTAATTTGGCTGCAGGGCTGGTCACACCCGATGTTCTTTAGGGAGTGTTTGCACAAATAGTTTGCTCGCTGGTTTATTTATAAATATCATTTGTGCAAATGAGGAAATAAATATTTGTTCCCCTTGCAGTACTTTTATTTCTATTTGAATTAGTCAAAGAATAGTGAATGTGTAAATACCCTTCAGCTAATACAGAATAACTTTATACCTGCAAAATTCTGATTTCAGACGAATACCCTTTAGTCACTGGAGTTTCAGACATCTAAAAACCGTAGATTGTTGTTGCTCTGTGGTTGTATCCTCACCAGAAAAGAATGAAAAAGTGACATGTGAGTGATGCTCCCATGTGCAATTATATCCTTGTCAGCGAAAGGAACTATTAAAAATGAGCAAATACACCCCAGAGTTGTAGCAAAGTCCCTGTTTTTGGGCTGAGGATCTTGTGATTTCTCCAGAAGATGATGTACTGCAGCACAGTGGGGCTTTGAGAGACAGCTCATCATAATCTCTGGGGCCGTGACCTAACAGATTAAACAGAACGAGGAGTTGGTATTGTCAGAGCAATTCTGTCTAGAGGACAAAACATTTTATTTAGAGGGTAGATTGATGGGATTAAAGCTTTGCACTTATTTACTCTACACACTCAAATTTACTGGAAGATGTTTTTTATTAAACCAGCCCCTGGATTGCTAGAGGAATTATTTTAGGACAGATGATTTCATTTAAATGAAAAATGAAGGATCAAACCCCTCAGAATTTATTAGTAAACTCAGCCCCTGCTGTTCCTTTCCTCAAAACCAACTTAATCTTTCCTTATTTCATGTTTATTTCAACTTGCAGACTATTTGGAAGAACTGGAGGCATGTAATTCTGTCTCTTCCTTTTTCAGCACTAAATAAGCTTGGAATGCCGCAAGGTGTCTGAATAAACAGAAATTCAAATAATTCTTAAGGTGGAGGGAGATGCTGTCTATTTTGTTCAAATGCTTTTGACAAATGGCACAAATAAATAGTATCTATTATTTGTTGTCCTTGTTGTAGCTACACAGGTCTGCAGGAAAAAAAAGATAAATGCTCTATGAAAGCATATATCCCTTTCACAAATCTAATTCCTCACTGTAAAATATTACTTAAATGTTTAAATAAGGAATTTACACCGAGAGCCTTTTCATTGTCTTTCCCTTTCCCTGTAATTCTTTGAGCAGGTGTTTAAATGTTTTAGTTTTTTTTTTTTTTTTGCTTCAGGCTATCAGTGTAAAGGAATACCAAGAAATGTGTTAGTTTTAGATAATCCAAAATTCCCTTTGCTCAGCTTCTTAGTTTATAGTTATCTGTGTGAATTAGAAATCTATTACCGTGTGTTCATCTTTCACCCAAATCTATTCACCAAGCATCAAAACTCATCAGTGAGATGGAGCAATGCCATTTAATTAGTCTTTGATATACAGTTAAATTAGGCCTTAATACGGGGTAGTGCATCCTACAATCAATTATCTCACTCTTCTTAATAAGAGCAACTAATTAGTAGGTAAATCGCCACAGTTCCCCTTTTATCCTACAGTTTTTACAATCTTGTGGAGGAGATTAGGCTGAGGAAATTGCTCCCTGATAGCTCAGAGAAATTTTAGGGCATACCTTTGAAAACGTTTTTTCCAAGCAAACTGCAGTACAGAAAAGAAAGAAAAATTAAATAGGGAAAAACCCACTTAATGTGTTGATAATTTTGCCCCTGTCCCTTGTGTCAGGACCAAAGCAAGCAGGAAGCGGGTGTTGCCCTGCCTGCTGCGCCCTGTTCGTGTCCCATGGGTGCCTGTCCTGGTGCTCCTCTCGGAGCAGTCACCAGGTAAGCAAATTACCCACTTCTTTCCTGGCGAATTGTGCAGCTGCAAACAAAAGGATGTCTCGTGGGCCTTATGCACAGTCTTTGCAAAAGGTGGTTTTCTGTGGAGAATGGCTTTATTTTAGGTGGGGAGTCAGAATCCCAAAGGGGAATGTAATTGCCACACCGTACACAACCAGCATGGTGGGCTTGGAAAAAGTCAGGTTTTATCCACACTTACCGAAACTGTTACATTTTAAGCACAGAACTGTTGCATTTGAGATCCCTTTTTTTAGTTTAGATTTCCTGCTTCCTCAAAGTGGAAGGGTTTCTGTTTTTGAATCGATATTCCCGGTGACAACAACCTGGAGAAACCTCGTGGATAAAGCAGAGCATTGTGAAGGCTGCTCAGGTTTTCCTCACAAGTTCCATCTGTCTCAAAAGGCACTTTGACATCTACCGACTTTGACAGACCCTCATTTCACCCAGTCCTGTAGGCCAGTACACAGCACATGGCCATAGATTTGCCAGATTTGATGGCACCTTGTTGAGGATTTGCTTTCATTGGATGTTTTATTTTTTTATGTCCTGGTCAAAAGTTTGAAGGGAACTCAAGGACACGCTTGTGATTAATCAACAAATGCAGAGGCTTTTTCTGCATTCTTTTTCTGCTGCTACTACCTCCTGCATATCCTAGTCCCTTCACACTGAACCTCCTTGCCAAGCATGTCAGAGAGTTTTTATAACTGTGAAAGTGTGATGTTATTGCTTCAGTTTCCCTTATGCTTATTGTTGCAGCTTTTCTCGACACTTTCTGGTGTTAGTCATTAATGACAACACAGTGCCCCCGTTTAGAGAGTCTGAGGTTGCCGTCTGTTCTTTGTTTTTCCTCCCTGCTGAATTACTCATGCTTTTTTGGGAAGGAAATGTTCTAAGGCAGCCATTCCTCTCTGGGAGGCTTCAGGAAACAACATCTATCCCCGATTCCAATGCTTGTCCCAGCAATTCAGTTCATGATGTGAACAGCAGCAGAAGCTGGGAGAAGCAGTCCAACTCTCTAAGTGCTGTGGGACAGGCGATTATAGTGGTGACTGAATCCCAGATTTGTATTAAATCTGTCTCTGTGTCAGTGAGCTGCCTGTTGGTGATGGGCTTCAGCAGCAGAGAAGAAAACCAAACGTGCTGTCCAACTCCCTTCGATGTTCTCTGTGTGTAATCACCACAGAGTCTGCACACCAAATGTTTCTAGATCCCAATATAGTGCAGGTACCAAAATCTGTGCTCTGAACACGACAATAAAATGAGTCACAAACCGGCTGAGCACTTCCAGCAAGTACCTTTGGTAGGGAGGGCAGTGGAGGCGAGGATGACACACAACAAAAACCCTGGTGAACGCTATTTTAGGCTTGCCTTTGGTACCTCAGGTGACTGCTCAAGTCTCTTTTGCTTTTCTGACCCTCTCCTCAGCAGAAGTGGAAAACTGAGATGGGGTGGAGATGTTAGAAATCCACAACCCAACCCAGATGCAGTTGAACTATCTCTGTTAAGCCTTCTTCTGCTGCTGGCTTTGTGTTTAAGAGGACTGAAGGAAATAAAACCAACTTGTAGCATGCTTTTGTGACCATGTTTTCTATAAATGTGGATGTCTAGTTTCTGGATGGACAGTAGATACAAATTTTAAGCTATTTCAAAATCATAGACTTTATTTTTTGTTTTTGTAACTGAAGTTCAAATGGTGAATTAGAACTGTAAACTCATAGAATGGTTTGGGTCAGTAAAGACCTCAAATATCATTTATTTCCAACCCCTCTGCCATGGACACCTTCCATGAGAATTAGACTAACTTGTAATCAGTAATGAAACACTGTGGGTAGTTGGCAGAAAGCTATTAGGCACGTTCCTAGCGTTCCTGTTTGTATTTTGAATTCTGCATGTATGCAAATTACCTTTAAAAAGTAGAGCAAGTCAACAAGCTTCGAACCACAGCTGGAGAATGTAAAATAGGAGTCCTCCCACCACTGATCTCTGCAGCTCTGATCTGGTTCAAAATGGGGACTGAAAGGTCAGCATCTCCCTCCCCCTGTTCCTTTCCCCCAGCTGTGTGACCTCTGTGGAGGCCAAGTTGGAACCCCCAGGAGTCACTGGAGTTGATCAGGTTTCACAGGCAGCTGTGCCCCCTCGCCTCAGAAGCAACTGGCTATTACAGTATTTTTTGATTTGCAACAATATCTGGATCAAATGGTTGTAGGAGTAGGTATTAACAAGCTGTTGAAGTGGTAGCAGGAGGTAATTTTACAGAGTGAAAATGGATGCTGTTATTTTTTTTTTTCCAGTTTATTATGTAGCGCTGACAAAATTTTTGTACCAGTTTTATGTTCTCTTCCGTGTATCTCTCTCCTTTTCCTGTTCTGGAGTGGGCCTGGTTCAGGCAGGAGTCTTTGTCCCTGCAAAATTAAGTGTTCGTGGCATGCAAGTTTGAGAAAGTATCTAAGTCAATATGTTTGTAGTTAAATGAAAATCATATTTTCCTTAAAGAAGAGTAGCCAAAGAGAAATAGAAGATACCTCTGTGTTCTTTGCTGCTCTGTGTTATAATAGCAGTGTCTCCTGTCCCAAAGGGCACGGTGGACTCGGATGAAATCACACAATGTCATCTCCAAATGCCCTCTGTCTCTCCTTTTGCTGTGTGACCTACAGCTCTGTGCACTGAGGTGGGTTCTCCTCATCCCTTTATGGACCAGTGAGGCATGTTTTATGTAAAACTGAAAAACCAGTGGCTAAAATAGGCAACCTGTGTTCGGTGTCAGGAATTCTCCACCGAGCAGGGCTGTTCTGTCCCCTGTCAGCTTGTCTCCTCCAAGGAGCTTGGACTTTTTGCTGCTGTCACATTGCCGTGGTTATATCATGATTTCCATCTGCAGCTTGTAAACAACAGTACTGGGAGGTGTTTGACAAGTGGCAGTGTCGCTGGTGAACGAATCAGGGATGCACTGAGAGTGATTAACAGGGATTGCCAGTGCTGGAGACGGGGTCGGTGCCTGAAACAGGTTGCCCCTGAGCTTTAGGATGCCTCCATCAGGGGAAGAACAAACAAAAACTACCTTGTTTTGGGTGTAAAACCTGTGTAAGGTTCGTGCTTTAATCAGTAGTTGATGTGAAACTTTTGGTGGTGTTTGATCCGCTTGCATTCTGTGGGTGTTATTCCAGAATCTAAGACCGGGGGTCTCTATTGAACCGGTTTTTTCTGAGGTATTTGGTTGTTCTGTTGGGTAAGGAAAGGAAAGAAAGTGTCAAAATGAGAATAAAACTGCACTTACAGCTATGACTTGGTGCAGAGGAGGGAAGAACAGGCAACTTGGACATTGGGTGACAAACTTGCCCATGTGTCCTTATTTTTGTCCTGTCTTTGATTGTTTTTCCATACATTCCAAAGGTAATGTTTGGGGCTCATGCGTCTGTTGTCTGCTGTTACCCTGAGGTGGCCTGTCAGAGGCCTGGTTTAGAGCAGTGCTTTGGCTTAAAGAAACATACAGGTCCTAAAGCAAAATGAAATTTGAATCATTAGAAGAAAAGCTCCCTGACCTTGAGATCAGGTGATCACAGCTGCAGTGGCCTGTGCAGTTGCTTATCACGAACTTTTCAGAATCCCGCTCTTAACCTTATTATAATTCAAATTAAAATGTTATTTAAAACCACCAGACCTCTTTGTGGGCAGAGAGCAGTGACTTCCCTGTCCTTTTCCCTATATGACTTGTTGAATCATGCATCAGTGCAAAGGCTGTGTAAGACACTACCAAGGAAGAAACGCTCTTCAGGTATTTAAAATTAACTTTGTGTTGATATAAAGGACGATGCAGAGTAACTGGTGATAGAAATCAATTGTAGGGTGGCTGCATCCTGATGTTTAATGTGAACAAAGGGTTGGCAGTTCATCTAGAAACGTACTTTGCTAAGTTTGCTGCTTCCCCATTCACGTCTGTGTGATTTGTCTTCCCATTCCCTATCTTCTCCTCATTGACAATGAGCTGTGCTGATTTAAAGGCTAAGATTGTGATCAGAACCATGAGATATCGCAGGTTGAATGTTTTTACATATTCATCTTTTCACGAGGAATTTGATTCCTGTCCTCCCTCTCTTCTTGAAGATAAAGCCTTCTAGCCTCTCTGGGAGTCTGGGGAAAACCAAAAATGTCAGCAGCTGTACAACAAATTATAAATTTCACCTGCATTTAAAATTTAATTTAAAATAATCTAACCTTGACTTTTTAAATGCCAGCAAGTTTGATGTTTCTTTTTACATGAACTTGAATTTCCCACATTGATAGATGGCTATAAATATTCTTTACTCGCTTGGCTGTTAATCATTTTATGTTTCATCTCTCTGTGCTTTGGGTAAACAGAACTGTATAAAGCAGTAACTGAAGAGCAACTTTCTTATCATGTTGTTTCCTTCCTACTTCAAGTATTTCATTCCCTGGAGTTTTTTTCCTATTGCTTCTCTCTCAGATCTACAGTTTGTCTTCTCCTTTCCCCCTTCTCTTAATGTCCTTAATGTACACACTTACATGGGAATCTTAGATTATCAGGTGGATTATTTTCTTTAGGAAATAATATTAAGGTGTGTTTTACATTGTCCAGTCTGTTTTGATGTCACCAGGGCAGTGAGAACAGTCTGTCCAATTGTCATTCCTATTTTAGCTGAATGTTACCCCTGGTATTGTGGCGCTTTTAGACTTTCATTTACACAGAAACGCTTATCAGGATGAGTGATTTATTCAGTATTTTTCACTTCACATTACAATTATGTTATCTGGCGGTGGGATTACAGAGTGCACTTTCAGATATGAATATGGATTGTTTGGCTGCAAAGTGGTGGATCACACGTGTATGCTTTCTGCCATCGGATATGGGAAATGCAAAAACAGAGAAGGGCAAATGTATGAGATACAGAGCTTTTATCTTGCTAAGGAGTTCAGAAAAAAATAATTATTCTAATTCACATCCTTACTTTGCTGTATTTCCATTTTGGCCAGTAGCCAATTCTACCACCAGAATGAGCATGTTCCTAAATGACATGTATTTAAGCTTGATACCAGTCTTTCCTTTCTTGAAGACCCCAGTGATGTTACAAAGGATCAGGGGCTTCCAGACTCTTTTCACAGGAAGAAGTCTCACTTCTCAAGTTGTTTCCCTTCCCCAGCTTGTGGTGGTCTCTTCCTCATGCGTCCCTGGAAGCTCTAACAGGCGTTTCCCTGCTGCAGATTCTGCACTATCTGCATGGCAGAAATGCTTGAAGCTTTCTGGGCTTCTATTTATTTAATCTTTTGAATACAGATGCGGATTACACACCTTTCCCTCTCCTTGTGCTCAGGTCAGCTGCAGAGAAGGGGGATGGACACACACCTCAACTAGTCATGGGCTAAAGGCTTCCATCACAGCCAGAGCTTTTTAACCTGTGCATGTATCCAAACTCAGACAAGAAATACTTTGGTCTTGTAATCCTTTGAACACTTTATTTACTGAAGCCCTCTGTGTCTTTGTGTCCTGCACGGGCCACCTCACCTGGAGGGCACTGTGGAATGAAGGAGCCTCCCCGGCCCATGAGCTGTCTGCCATGAGACCAAGGCATGCTGTTTGTTCCCGTTCCAGTCATCTTCAGGCTATCATTGCGTTTAAAGAGGTTTGTACCCAAAGGGGGATTACAGCTCCACATTATAAGGCTCATTTGGGTCCTGATCCAAGGGAAATTATTATGCAGAGGCTCTCAGGAACTGACAGCTGTGACAGGATTGCTGTCCTCACTTGTACAAAGTAATTGTCGTCTCTTTGCCCCCTGACCTTTGTGTTTATCAGTGATGTTGGATTCATCCTTGCCAGCTGCCCTGCCTGGAGTTCTCAGCCTCCTGGGAATGTTGCTAGACATTTTGTCTATTCCTTAACCCAGTCTGAAAGGTCAGGGGCTACCAACACATTTAGGGCAATTTATAGGTCACAATCGTTCCTTCTTTCCTCTGTTGTTGTTGAGACAAAATCAGATACTGGCCTAGCACAAAGAGGAAACAAATCTGTGTGAGCTAGAGCAGGTATGACACGATGGCTTGAATGGTATTGGTTTAGTTCCTTGGAATTGTTAGAGATTACAGGTGTTCACAATCCCAACTTTGTTTTCACAACCATGAGAAAAGAGTACCTTTTTGGTATTTATATGTATATTTAATATGTAGTGGGAAGCAGATTCCGTCCTGCACTAGGTTGTGGATTTGGTATGTTTTATGAAATTAGCAGCATAAATAGGCAGATCTGTGCCTTGAGTAGATTTTTAATCTTTCCTAAACTTGCCTCTCATTTAGGTCAACACTTCATGACAGTTTCCTGATTTTTTTATTTTTTTTAATCTCATAAATTAAGCACAAACAATTCTTTTTTTATATATGCTTTCTATCTTCAGTTCAGAAATACAAATATAATCATGAATGAAATGAAGAGCAATTAAATTTACAACAAACTATCAAACACAACACTATTCTTATGATTTATGAAACACACTTATTCAAACTATGAATATTTAAAATAATTTAGCCATATTCTCTTTAATGGTCTAAAAAGAAATAATCTATAAATGGGATTCTTAATTTAAATATCTCACCTTTAGAAATCAGTTACTAGTGCTTGCTTTTTGATTATTTTTTTTGATTTTTTTCTTATGATTGGTTGGATTTCAGCATCCTTGGTAACTATTCAAACAAAGTCTACCCATTTTAGGCTGCTAAATTTCATTCACAGGACTACACATGACACTGGTCTTTGTGTTTTCTTATGGGATATAGAAACAAACCACAGAAAGAGAAGCCACTTTTCTCCAATAATTTTAACTACATGGTGTGTTTCTTCCAGTTTCCCTGCAAACAGTCATAATGAAATTTAACAAGAGACTAAGCCTGCAGGGAGATATGTGGCACTTGGCAGTCTTTGTGTATGTGCATATATACAGACATGGAAAATAATGCATTAATTGTTATGGAAAACAAGATACTGCTTATCTGAACTGAGGGTCCGTCCCAGAAAAGTCAGATGACCAATATTTACAAAAATAATTTTATGCTAGAGTAATTTTGCGATGGTGAGATGTAATTAGCTTAATTTCTCTGGTGGTTTTGAATCCTTCAATATTGGCACCAGATAGGTCTTTTTCAGTGTTATACATAAACAGGTATGTGGTATCATAAAGTCATCACTAATAATGTTGACAATTAGTTTTATTTTTTTTTAAATATTTTTTCACTAGATTAGTTTGGCTTAAGGTTTTCATATGAGGTAGAAAGATTCTACAGTGTAAGGCTGAATCTGGAGTCAAAATTATGTTGAACAATGATGACCAGTATCATTCTTGTCACTGTAATGAAAAACAAGAGCAAATTCTACTTGTGCCTCCCCACTGGCTGTAATTACAGCATTGGCTGAAACAAATTTGTCGAAAATTGTTGTTCAGGTGTTTTACCAACATGAATTCTAACAAAAATATTTATGAAACTACTTCAGCAGCTTGGCAAAAATGTGCCTCCTCTGATAAAGAAATGTTATTACAGAGAAGTTCCCGTGATGGTTTTTAGGGTCTTCCTTTTCAGCATCAAAGTTCACCTTGAGGTGACAGTGGAGAAGAGATTCTATGTTTATCTGCACAGTGAGAGAGATGCTGGTGTGGTCAGAGCCACCCTGAGCAGCACCCATAGAGTCTTCTCAGTTTTGGGCAGGGGGAGAAGGCACCCTTTCAGCAGAGGCCATGAAATAATAAACTCAAGATGCCACAGCACTGCCAGGTCTGATCAATTATAAACTGCTTAGAGCAAAGCAGGCTAGAGAAGGGATCTACAGCCAGGGATGAAGAACAGCAATGCCTGCGGGGTGCTGGGGAAAGAAAGAGCAGGTCCATGGGACACCTTAAGGCACGTGTTGCTCCCCAACTCCACCACTTGCAGTAGCACTGCAAGCTCTGTTATTACAGCATGAAGATGCTGAAGGCCACATTTTTAAAGCTTTCCAGGCAGTCAGTGAGTTTCTCAGACATGTATAAGATGAGGCACGTGATGTGTTCTGTTTTCATGCAGTGATTTTCCGTGCACGAGTATCTGCACAGGTTGCCTTTCATGTTTGAAAAGGGACAAAAGGTATATTTGATATTGACTATCTGGGCCACTGACTTAATTTTGTTCAGAAGAAAGTGAAATCTGCATTGCAGGCAACTTGGATTACACACACACATATATATATTTTACATACCTCTATATAAGTTACACTGTATACAGGCAGAATGATTGCTAGTTTATCTTGTGCCCCTGTTAGAAATCAAACTCTTCAGAGTGCCAGGGAACTCTATTCCCCAAAGGAATGGACACAAACTCTTAAACTTGAATCCATAAAAATCTAAAAAAGGTATGTCACGGAGAGTATTTTGAATCTCCTAATAAAGAACTTGAAAGATAAGGGCAACAGGCATAGCTGTAACCTATAAAATACAAAATATTTCTATAACCTTTTATCAGCAATCTCTTGAAGGTAACATTGATTTTTTTCTAGGCTATTAGCAAGAAGATTTAATCTCTTGGCACCATCCCTGGTAACTTGTTAGGCATTTCATCATGCCTTCAATAGAAATAAAGGAGGATCTATTTGACTCTGTCATAGCCCATGTTTGAGTTGCCTAGTGCTGTGTTATTAATTAGGTTCATTGGAATCTAGAGTAGTAAACAGAAAACATATTCACAGGGAATTCGGCTTCAGTCGGAGTGCCAGGAGCTCTTAGGTAAATGAGAGCTACAGAGCTCTGGAAACATTAAAAATGTAGCTGTCAATTCAAGTTCTGTTCATCCCAGGAAAATGCAGACTAATGAAACTGAGAGAAATGATGCCGGATACAACCACATCCATTTCAGTAGTCATCCCAAAAAGCTCCCACTCAGTAATTTCGGGAGGGATTGAAGAAGTGTGTGCACTTCAGCAGAAAGGAAGGTACTGCAAGCATTGTTTGGGTAATTGGTTGTGTCCAACTTGAGGGGACCATATATATATATGATGTTACAAACATGAACTCGATCTTGGATTTTTCTCAATCAGTGCTTCTGAAAGGTGGAAAACCCCCAAAATATTAGAAAAATATAATGAAAAGCCCCATTATACTATGTGAAAATACATTCTTGTACGAAAACTTGTCATACAAGAAGCAAAGGGGTGCAGGTTCCCTTCTCTGTTTGCTGAGGTGGTGTGTAAAACTGTTGGATTAACTAGAAAGCAGAATATTTTATAGAAGTCATTACAGACATAGCTGTTTCTTACCAAAATACTTGTTCAAAATGAGCTTGTTATATGAAACAGGCTTGTAAAGAACAGAGGCACTGTTTGTCAGGCTTTGTCAGAAAAGGACCAAGATAGAAATAAGCTTTTTATTCCTACCCCGCTTACATAAAGGTGCTTTGTCTAGACTTGGCATTTTTTTAAAATGTGGATTCTGATAATGTAGAAGAATAGGTGTTTGCAAATGCTGGAATTAAGATCCAAAGACAGTCTTATAGTTTTATATTGTACCTTTCAAATGTAACTGTGTTGAATAGGTTGTAAAATCAACGCTCCCATTCAGACCTTTCACCTTGTGTTTTTCTGTCTCTGGCATGTTTTACTGACATTTATTTGCAATATTAATCTTAGCCAAAAGGAATTATGCATTTAATCTCTCAGTGCTCCTCCCCTTCTTCCTGACCCCTTTCACAAAGGCAGTTGTGGTTCAGATTTGTGAGCCAGCAGCTTTTTGGGACTCCTCCTTCTGCCTGGAATGGCACAACCTCACCGTATCTCCCTCAACAAGCAGTCTGCCTGACTTGCTTCAGCAGCATGATAGCAACTTCTCTTCTTCATTGGCTGCTCTGGCTGCTCTTCAGGCTCTAATGAATGCAACAACTTACTTGTCTGACCTGGCAATTTGTCAGGATTCCCTCAGTCATTCACACCTGAAGGTGTGTGAAAGCAAACCCTCCCCTCTGTGTTGCTGTTCATGTCACTGGTGTCCCTCTGAACCTGCCTCACGTGGCACTTGCTTTTTGCTAGTTGTGTTTGTCCATGGAGCTTTGTCTGTTTTCTTCTCCTTTGGAGCCCCTCAGTGCAAAGGGCCACTTCTTTTTGAATCTTTGGGCAATACCACCCAGATTTAACACAGACTAACAGCTGAGTGTCAACCATTCTAGTGCCTTGGCCAGCTGAGGACTGAAAAATGAAGGATGTTATCTGCTTATAGAAAGTTCTATAATCATGTCCTGAGCATCAACTTTTTATCTCTTTTCTATGTCAATGCAGTGGAATTAAATTTTTTCAATATAGCCATTAGGCCTCTGAAAAAAAAAAGGCAAAAAGATAGATCAACCCAAATTTATTATTTGCACTTTTATCAAAATGAAAGACTTAAAAATGCTGCAGATTGGAATTGGAGAAATTTCAGAATTTCCAATGACAGTGAAGGAATGGAAGCAGAGAATGCCTCTAAGTCATTCAGCAAGCTTACTTTTGTCTAAATTTGAGGGATTATGAATGAAAAAATCTCAAATCCAACACTCTTCTGTCCCATTCCACTGATCCAGAGTTGCTCTAGTTAGTTTTAAACACCCTTTACTTCCTTATAACTCTGCAATATTGTGTACATTTGGGTTATTTTTTGAAAGGGATGAGATGGGTTGGGCTAAAGCAGGTGAGGTTTGGGGTGTAGGTGTGAAGGAAGCAGAAAGTGCCATCAGCAACCCTTCTTCACCTCAGCCTCCTTGAGCTGTTGAATCACATGTGTATGAACTCCCTGTCATCCTCCACATCAAGCCCAAGGGCCCTTAAACAATATTTTAGGTAACACACTAAGCATTTAATTTTCTTTAGAAGAACCCAATTATGCTAGAAATTAATAATTAAAAATTATAAATAGAATAAAGAAGAAAACATGACTGTTATATCCTACGGCTACATTTTTCAGCATGATGTGCGGGGAATTAGGTGCAAAAATCCCATTTATGTTAATGGATCTTGCGTGTCTAATTCCTCATATAGTACAGTGCAAATTTACCCCCTGGTGTCTTTGGTGGTGCAGAGGAGCGGCACGGAGGGGGAGAGGAGTGATTTATTTGATGATCCGTCAATCATAATGGCAACCAGAGAAAATTGCAAAGCTGATTTTAACCTCTGTCGAAACAGTTAGTTAGACCATATGCTTTTTTTCTCTTGCCAGATGTCATCATTCATCAATTTCTCATTAAGAAAATGGCACTCAAAAAAAAAAGGGTAAAGGTTTGTGTCTCTTTTTTTTTTAAGAAAAAACAGTCCAGAAAATCAAACTATAAAAACAGGATGAAGTAATCCTTTTCATAAATGCAGGTGCTCTATGCGCTGTAAGTTTTGCAACCCCAGCTCAGACTGAAATGCTTAAACCTGACGCTGCCTCGTGTTTTTTAAAAGGATTTTACATATTTAGAATATTTCCAAAATTAGATATCGTAAGAAAATGTATCCATTTATTCTGATGATCCCTAATCCTGCAGAGCAACCCAGACAGTCAGGTTTTCTTTTCCTCTCTATGAGCTGGAGGTCACAGCTCATTCAACCTATATGGATCACAGGGGTCTTCTCTCTGCCGTTACGTGTTTGGTACTTAAAAATGAACCAGCCAACAAACAAAAATCCCTGACAGGTAACAAAGATCAGAATAAGGCATTATTTGTTGTTATTTTCCTGAAGGCTGTCAAGAGTCAGTGCACAAAGGAAGCTTTTTAGCTAAGTTGTCATTTTTGCTACTACACTGGTTAAATTTAAATATAGTTAAATAGCTTTTTTTTCGATATGTGCTTAAAGCATCCTGGAGAACCATACGACATCATTTTCCAAATATGACATACCCTCTCTTCTTGTATAAATAACACCAACATGTTGTAAGTGTTTGGTAGGCTGCCGTTAAACAGCTGTTTTGTTATTAATATTTTATTGCCCTCCGCTTTCCAAGATATTTTGACACTTGCTATTATTTCAAATGCAGCTTTTCTTGGAGTTTTTAATGGTTTGTGTATATCTCTAGACAGTTTCAAGATCTTGAAGCTGTCACAACATGTTAAGTAGGCAAATCAGCTAACACAGTAGTTTCAAGAAAGATAATTTTCTTTGCATAACTTCAATCTGCATCATTTTGCATGACTTATTAACAGGAGCTGACTCATTGACAAACAAGGCATATAGCTTATGGAGCAGAGACTGTTTCAGAGTAAATGTCTTCAAAAAGCTTAGCACTGATCAAAATTCTGGATTTCCTCTTGCTGACAGTTCAAAATGTGCAGAGGCTGCTTGTGGTTAAGATTTCATTGGAAAGCTTTCCACAAGTATATTACAGTTCTGATATATATAAATGTTTGTCCTTACAGCTGTCAGGCCTTCATGCACGTAACCCCACTCAGTAGTTCAAATCTAAATTTCTAAAGGTCGTATATGGGACTGTAATTGTTTTAACACTTTAATTTTCTGGTTTTCATTTATTCCTCCCGTTCCTGGAGCGAGTGGGACAGTGAAGGTTGGTGCTGGTGAAAATGGACAGTTCTGACTCGTCGTTCCTCTCCCCAGATCCCGTGCGTGTGGTCAGAGCTGTGCACTGTCATTACAGTGCACTGCTATTCACCTGTGCCCCTCTCCCTCTGCACACCCTTGCCAGGCTCCGAGATGGTTCCCAGCCTGTCAGAGCTCGAGGCTGAGTCTCTGCCAGAGCCTGCTCATGGCTCGGAGCCCTCTGTGCACGCTGGGGCTCGATACGGGCTGCTATCACCAAGCAGAGCACCACACTGTTTGTTCAGGAACTTGTGTTAGACAAAACGTGTGTCCTGGAGGTGAAGGGATGAATGTTTTATCTACTGAAACAGGCCTCTGGTCTACCTTTTTCTAGAATGAATCCCAAAGCCAGTAAAGACTGAATAGTGGTTTTACTTCTTGTGCTTTATAGCAAAACAAAAGTGAGAAAGAGCTATTGCTGTGCTTTTCTCCCTGGGTTGTTTGTCAGGTGCTGTAACAGTGACTTCAGCAGAGGAACTCGCTCTCCTCCCCCCTTTAGCACATGCTGCTTGTTCTGAAGACCCACAGAAGCTTTAGGAGCACCTGTCCTAGCTCTGTCTTTGAGACTTTTCATGAAAAGCAAAGACAAGGCTGCCTGGACCCTGTAAATGCAGTTAAGAAAGTGGAAGTTGATGCTAAATCTTTCTTTCAAGAAGGACCATTCTTGAAAAAACTCCTGTTTGCTCCAGCCCGGGCATTGAATTCTAGGCCAGATCCCTGTTTATAAGAGCAGACTGGAACAGGCAGAAACTGCCATCCTGAAAAACGCATGTTTAGCTCTGGATGTCACAGATGAGAAGATATCTCAAGGGAGAAGCAGGTGACCAGCTTCTGTCTGTGCTTCTTAGCTAACTAATTCTGGAGGGAGTGTGTAGGTACTGCAGAACAGCTGGGGCTGCACTCAGGCCCTGATGGTCTCAGTTCTTCCACTCCAAACCCAGCAAGTCACGCCAAACAGTGATTCCTTAGCTTACGTGACAGGGTCTCTTCATGGCGCTTACTGCTGTTCACTCTCAGTGCAAATATTTACTCACAAACGCTGTTTGGGATGAAAATGGGATGAGCTTTTCTGAAATTTCTTACGTTTTAGCAGAATTCCGTCAGTCGTGTCTTGAATCTATGCTGTAAAATGTTTACTGAGAAATCTTTTTTGTTACCATAAAATCACATCTGTTGCTTTTAAAGAGTTTTGATAGTGGTTTAGACAGCAATAAAAAGTATTGTGGAAACCTTTTTCAAAACTAGAAATGTGGCTAAATCCTATAAACTGGAAAAAGACATTAATATATTTTACAGAACTGCTTTTGTGTTCCCTAACTAGTTAACAGTAATTTCTTCTCATGGTTCCAGTTTATCCTGGCTTTGTTACGGGGTCCTGCCCAGGAGGGTGCGGAGTCCTCTGTCTTTAACTGGGAAAAACCCCACCAAACCATTTAAACAAGTTCTTAGCTGACTAAATAGCCCTGTGGATGCAAGAATACAAATGTTCTTAAAGTTGGGCTCATGGTTTCCTTTTGGTGTTGAGAGGTAAACATCTGAATTTTGATTTAGTTCTCTTTTCCTTTCACAAGGGGGAAAACCCCCTCAAGTTCCTGATGTCTAGAAAACTCCGAAAAGCAGGTGAAGTAGCTTTGCTGCCTGAATTCAGACAGAGAAGACTCCAGTTAATCAACTCTGTTCTCTGTCAGGTGTTTATATGTATAAAAGATTTGCCTGAATTAATTTTGTGAAATTTATGAATCAACTGCCTCATTAAAACAATTTCTAAAGAGGAGAAGGAAATAAAGAGCACCCGCAGCAGGAGGCTCTTTGCTGTTCCTGGAATTAGATGAGCATCTCACAGATGTGTGTGCAGCATCTGTATAAAGCCAACAGTGGACTTCAGGTACTGCCGTGTCATTTTGATGTCCCATTCATCCCGCTTACTCGCCGTGCCCCGCACCTAGGAAAATCTAGTCTGTACACTGAGATTAAAGCAGAATCGATACAAAGCGTATAGAACGGCTATTTTCATCTTTTATCACAACTTCTTTTTCTGTTCTACGCTAATTTCAATGAGTCACTTCTGAAATTATGCTCTTGAAAGCAAAAGAAATTTTTCCTCTCATGTTATTTTCTGAAGTTCATTGTTCTGGGGAGGTGGAAGACTCAGAGTGGTATAAAGGAAACTGTCACACCAGAACATGTACATAGGGGTAATAACCTTGACTGGTTATTTTTTTTCTTTTAATGCGTTTTGGCCAGAGATACTGGGACCTGGAGTGTAAAGATTAGTTGATTTTCCATCATCAGTGACTCTCAAGCAGCTTTGAACAAATGTGTCTCTTCTTGCTGTCCATTTAGACTGTTTTGTGATATGAATTATTTTTGACTGGAGTTCTGAGTTTTAAAAAGTCACTTGAGGTGAAAGGCCCAGATGCTGAGGGTGATGGAGAATTCTCTTCTAGTAAATAATAAAGACATTTTTTTATGGCTTGTTTATGGAGTAGTAGATGCTCATTCACACTGGGCATTTTCTCTCAGACTGAGGGTCATGATCAGCAGAAGAGCTCCAAGGGGTTATGAAGTGTTAGCTGCAGTCAAGAGCAATTCATTTCCTCCTGTGTCAGCAGTGCTTTGATTGCTTTAAGGAGGAGAAAGAAAAGACACTGGAAATGTTTCTTGGTTTTAATTGCTCTCTGTAGTTGAATTTCTTTTAGATAGAAAAGTGTAAATACCAGTTAGGAGAGTTTGAGTTACGTTTTGCTGCCTGACGCTGGAGGGGTTGGATTCACATAGACAGCACCAAAATGGGCAACGCTGCTACTCAGAAATGCTGGGTGCACCAGTTGTTTTCAACAGGGCCATGATTCGGGACGCATTCTGAAGGTGTCAGTATTTGGCTGGTGTGGGTATAACCAAAGCATTCCTGGGGGGAGAGGCTGGGTGCTGAGGAGGGTGGACCAGAGCAGTGAGCCCAAGGGAAGGGCACACGTAGCCAGGCAGGGGGGTCTGGTGGAAGCCTCGCTTCAATTGGCCAAACCCGCTGTGCAATCTCCTGCTCAGCATGTCAGGCCTCGTCTGCATCAGCTCGCTTCTTCCTTGGGGACTCGAGGGTAATGCAAGGACAGAACTGAGGGTTGCCCCTGGAGGAGAGGAATATCGTTTCCCACTGTCCCATGCTTAATTACCACCTGCAGAAGGACATTTTCCAATCCAGAGCCCAGGAATGCAGTGCAATCCCAGCCTTGTCCGTAGCGCGTTGCTTAAAGAAGCAAGGCTGTTCCGGACAGAGAACACGAATCCCCTGAGCAAATGAATCTCAGGCTAAACTGTAAGCTACAAGAAAAAACAGCAAAGCTGATTTGGGTGAATGTTATAAATAAATAAACGTCTTCATTTCTAATTTGCGTGAGGGATTAAAAAAACAAAAACCACGGAACCAAATGACTATGGAAGGATGAGGCATAGATGCAATTTTATATCTTGGGATTACGAAATGAAATACACAATGGAAATTCGTCTGAAATTTTGCTTACATAAGGTGATTCGGTGCTGTGTAATCCCTTCCGACCCACATAATCGTAACTTTGGAAATGTCATACTCGCAGGGCTGTTATTCCAGTTAGCGTTCAGATGTTCTATGTATGTTCCAATAATGTGTTTGATTAAGAATATGATTGTCTTCTTTTCTTTTTATTTTCTGTTTTTTTAAACAAAGCAAGCAAACAGCCCTTGCAGGACTCTAGGGATGTGCAGTACGAATGAAAGTGGAGATTCAAATGAACCAGCACTGAAACAGACACACTGTTCTTTTCAGGTTGCTGTTTGGATTGATCTTTGAAGGACAATACAAAAAAAATCGTACTTTTAAATGCTTTATTTTCATCCTAAATTAACTTTTTCTTCTCTAACTCCTCTTGACTATTGAATGAACCCAAGGGTAAAATGCAGATTCTGTTTTAATCGTATTTTGCATAATACATTTGTACATTGTGAGTCATGGTACCCAGAAGGAAAGAAGCAGTGTTTAATTATATAATTCTAGAATTCTTTCAGTTACCTTTCATAATTTGATGCTATTCATTTGTAGCACATTAACAACAAAGCCATGTTTTGAGCTATACGTGGGCTAACAGCCACTTCCACTTTGAAGAATACTAGCGTTAAGTGTTTGTGGTCTTTCAGTTTTTGTTTATCTTCCTTTCAGCCAGACAGCACAAATGAGTACAAATGTACATGTGTAAATCTTATACAAAATTAAACAAAATAAGCAGTGCAGCTCAAAAAGCTGTGACAGGCTTAGGTTTGCATATTGTGATCAGGGTGGTTTGTGCCTCAATTTAAACATCTTTCTTACAAGCATTGGAAGTGGAAATATCTACATTTTGTTCTGTTTCTTTGTGCCTTTGGTGAGCGCTCTGTGTATATTTTAAGGTTACATACAATTTTGAATGGTTTTAAGCACTGCAAGCTCTGAAATGGAAGCCCTTGTGTCTGGGGTTATCTCACGCACGAGTGCATGCTTATAAAGTTATTTAGCATATTATGCTTTATTTCAATTTGGGAAGGATCTAAAAAGTTCCTGTAGTCTAATTTATTGTAGAAGCTCTGAAAAACAAGGTTTGTATTGCCTTGAACCATTTCAGTGGTGTGGCTGGCATGGCACTGCAATCCAAAGGACAGAGTATCAATCAAGCTCGGATGTACAGGAATGCAAACAAGCTTTAGACAAAGCGTCCAACAGTTTGTTAAATAGACCACAACAAAACAAGTCCATTATCATTGCAGAAATAGCTCTGAACTTAGTATGTCTAATTATCTGAATAGCTTGGAAAAATCCATAATTAATCCATCAGCAGTATTCGGGATTCTGATACTGGGTGGTGAGTTTTATGATTATTCATATTTCTATCAATGTATTGACATCTCCCAAAGATGAAGAAACATAAGTTTTGGGTTTGGTTTTTTTTTTCCTTATGGGATTCTTATTGTGGCAGAGTTTATGACTGTAGCCCAAATCCCAATATTTTATTTTTTTTTTTTAAATCAGATGTTCTTTTCATTTAATATAAAGAAAGGAAATTCTCAGCCTGTGGTTTGCTGCCTCACCAGACACACCTTTGTGTTGGATGCTTCACAGTAGTGTTCTTTATTTCCATTTCAGTCCTGGCCATGTCATGTGAGCCCCCAGACACTCCAGTGACTTGCCCAGTGCAGTGCTGGTTTCTATGAAATGGGGGTTGTGTCCAAGGGGTTGCTTCAGCGAGTGGCAACAGCAGGGCTCTCTTGAACTGTGCTCCTGTGCAAAATCAGGGGGCAGTGCAAAGGTGCTGCCCCTGCAGCTGGTTCCGAGTCTCTGTGTGCGCAGGCAGAGCAGGGGATTCCGTGCCCAGGCACAGGAACCCAGGGCCCTTCTCATCCCAAGCTCTCTGCTCTTTGAAGTCCTGTTGGCATGTGACACGGTGAAGAAATGGGGAGCTGTCTTTTGGGACAGTGTATATAGTTTCCAGGACCAGAAAGTGTTCACTTGATTTGTATATACCCATTAAGCCTCTTTGTAAGTCCCTTTAAATCTGGTTTGTATTCCAAGTGGTGCATTTTTTTTACCATTTGCTCTTTCTGTTTGTTATCTCTTCATACAGATAGTACTGAAACATGGTGATCCCTTAAAACACAAACAACTGTCTTTGGGGTTTGTGAATCAAATAATATTTGGGAAGAAATCAATATTTATGTTTCTTCAAGTTACAAAAAACATTAGTCAAACCAGTGCTGAAAAGCAGTTTTCTCCTTGCTTTGCCTCTACTATACCTACGTTATTGAATCTCACCGCTCTAACGACACTAAATAAGCACAAGTGAAAGTATTGCAGAAGTTTATGTAGAAGTTGGTGTAAATAGATTATCATTCCCTTCACATTTGGCACCCATTACTTCAATTTGGCGTGCCACCTCTGCGTCCTTCCGTCCCCTAACACGATTTGCCGCGCTGTGTTTCCCCTGAGGTGTGCACATTTCCAGCCCTCCGTGCCGTGTAATGGATCGACAGCTCAGCAGAGCAGCAGCTCCAGGAGACCGAGCCTCTCCAAAACCAGCCAGCCGTGGAGCTGTGCGTGGGGATGACACTCCATCCCAGCAGAGTGTTTGCCTGGTGTTTCCAGCTCTCACAGCACCAGGAGCCTTATCTAATTGCTCTGCTCCCAGTATCTGCATGGGGATCTCTTTCTTGCACCCAAATATCTCTGCTCTGGTTCCTCGGGAGCTGAGACAACCACACGCTTTTGTGCTGTGCTGCTTTGTGTGATTTGTTTCCCTGGGAGCTCCCTGCCTCTGGTGGATGTGACATCTTCACATCACAGGCCTCTGACGGGACTGGGACTTTGTTGAGGGTATCAACATTGAAACAAGCTTTTTGTAATTTTATGTCAGGATCTTTCCCTCTTCTTTTCTTTTTGCTTTTCCCTTTTCTCGCACTTATTTCCATTTTACTTCCTCTCCCCCGCTTCCCTTTTTTTTTTCCCTTTTTCCCGTTCTGTTTTTGCCATTCTGGAAACAGTATCTTTCTGTGAATTTCTGTCACATCTGCCCTCTTTTTGCCATTGTTGATATGACAAGGGTGATCACAGAACTGATTGGAAAAGTTGAGCAACCTTGTTTATAATGAAGCAAACCTTGGCATTTTTTTAATCTGCAGGATTCTGTTAATAACTGACTTGAATTCGGACTAGAAAGCCGTGTATTTCACTGAATATATTCCTGAGGGATTTGAGTCTGTTCTCCATTGCTGATATTCTCAATGCGTTATCTGACTCGTTTCAACCTCTGGGTGATGTCCTGGCCCCAGAGCAATTAATTCAGGCACACAGCATTTTGATTTTTGCTTTACAAAATACATATTTTCTCTTCACAGTCAGCTCTGTCAAACCCCTTCCAAATGCTAAAATGTATTTCATCCTGCACGGATATCTCCATAACAAGTAAAATCCCTCTTGCTACGTTTCCAGTGTTGGTTTCCCACGAGGCTAAAGAATTTAGCAATGTTTGGGTGTTTTTTAGCTTTGGATGTGCCAGCTGTAGGTGGGTTTGACCATAGGTGGTTGTTCTCGTTTCTCACTTAACCCTTGTTGAGACAGTAGCATCTCATCTAAATGGTACAATAAATACAAACTGCACCTTTCAAATAGTTACGTTGTGATGACAAACAGGAGATTCGTGTGGCAAAAATGACAGGGCTTTGTGACTTCTTTAATGTCAAGAGGGTTATTTGCTCCTATCTTCAACACAGGATGACTTTGATTCGGCTCAGGCTGGTTGTTACAAATGCTGTGGTTTGCAAACACCGTTCTGTGTCAGCTCTGCCAGCCCCCTCCTTAACAGCCCTCCTTTGAATCCTCACAAATAACGTGTGCAGTTTGCACCAGTGCCCTCATTCACGGCCATAAATTGGAATAGCTTAGCCATTTCCCCCTCTTTAGGATCCTTGCATTTTTATTACAAGTGTAAACACTGTCTCATTAATTTCACTCTGTCGATGGTCTGTCCAGCCTTCTGGATTAGTTTTGTGGCATTGCCTGCCTGGTCTCACGCAGCACCTGCACTGACTCAGCTCCAGGTGCTGGGGTCCCTCTGATTCTCAGGCCCCCTCACTAGAAATTAATAACAATAACTGTGTGTATAAAACCTACAGATATAAAATATTGACCTGTAAAAACATTTTAAAAGCGCAGCTTTTCTTCCTCTGAGTGGCTCTTGTGCCCAGAGAGGTGACAGAGCTTTTTAAAGAGGCAGGTTTGTTATTTATGGGCACTGTACCGATGTTTAAACATGGGGATGAGAATCCCTAGCATTGTGGGACTGCTGTAAAATGGCAAAAAGCCTCTGGCAAAGTTAAAAATAAGAGTTTGCACTGTTTAAAAGCGTATGCTTGTTTGCCAGTAACCTGCTCTCAGGCAGCAGTTTAAGATTGTGGAAGTGAATCTTTTAATCTTGATGTTAGATGAATGGCAAAAATTTGATTTGGTTTGATTACACTTCATTTAAAAGAAGGACTCGGTGGGCCAGCTCTAAAAGCTCCTCAGGAGTTATTATGAACCATGATCAAAGCAATTTTACCTTGAGAAACACATATGCTCAAATTTAGCATTTACAGCCCCACAGGTAACGTGCAGGAAGTCTCCAGGAGAGTGTTCTCAGGTGGTGCTTGCACTCTTCATTTCCTATTCAGAGGAGTTCCTTTGTTGTGTTTGCTAGGAACTGAACATAAATTTCAGGTGAGAAGGCAGCAAAGTAGGTTGTATTTTTCCCTATTTGAAATGGAGTTGATGTTACATCATTCCTGCCTTCCGTGTAGATATGGTTTGGTAGGTCTTTTGTATTTCAGATCCTATAAAATTCATAGAAAACAAGCATTCCAAGATCTGGAGACTTTTCTTTCCTGAATGACATGGACAGGATCTCAGCTTGTAGTAAAACAAGAAAATAATGGCGACAGGAATATTTATGCTTCCAGATGTTTTAAGGGAAGTCTGAAATTCTGCAAGGTCTTTTTAAAACATGAAGTACTAGGGCATGTTTCCCAAATAACTGACTTCATGTTAGTTTTATTTACTACCAGGACCACTTATTTACAGTCTTCTCCCAGGTTGCCTGATTAAGTGTTCGTGTAACCCTTTGCACAAAATGAAGAGGGCTGGACTTTTCTGGTGCTTGTTTTTCACAGCAGAGCTTCAAAGTGCACCTGCAGTTAGAATAAGATTGTAAATCAATAAGTTATTATTCCACATATCATGTATTCACCTCTCTGCGGAGCTTTGGATCCAAACATTTAAGGATTATATATATAAGGATTCTCTTTGCTAAGAATGCACTGAAATCATTAACAGAAAGACAGTTGGGTTTATGTTTCTCAGAGTTGCTCACAGACACGTGTTGCTTTACTCTGGTGCAAAGAGAAATCACGTGAGCGTGGTGGTGTGAGATTTTTTTCCACAAAAGCGTATTTTGCTATTCAATGTGGGGTTTTTTATAAGCAGTGGGTATGTACAAACCATCCAGTGTTGTCCTGATTTTCAGAGCTGCCCAGCGCAGTCATTTTATCAGTGAAACTGAAGATGATGCTCTCTTTTCGTTATCTTCCAAAGCGTGGCCGTGTAGGCGCAGTGGAATAAACCTGCTGTAAATAGTGCGCGTTTTACTCCGATTTTGCTTCTTCGGTTCCTAAGTGGCTCTTGCTGGCTTATGTCAGTTGTCCTGCAGGAAGATTTGAGCAGTGATCTGTTTCCTAATTGTCATTCTTCCCTAAATCATTTGTATCCGCCTTGCAGAAAATCCTTCTTGTGTCTAAATATTCTGCAGGACGTGGTTTAAAATCAGATATCGTCAGAGTTGTTAGGGTATAAATATCCACAGAGGGAAAAGAGCATCAATTCACTCTCTGCTTTATTTCCAATCACATAGCATTTACTTAGCAAAAAGAAATAAGCCTAAAGTTCCAAATTAAAAATAAATAAATAAATAAATGAGTATCCATGAGAAAACAAAGGAACTGTCTGCATTATCCCTAATTGCATACTGCGTACTTTGAAAACCACCCTGAAAAATATCACACTGGAATTACAGAGAAACCAGTCCTCATTATCTCTCTTAAGGAACTAAAGAAATGGCAGTTTGCACAAAGACGGACAAATTTAAGTGGCATTTTAAATGGATCAAAAAGGGAAAAGCCAAGCAACTCTTGTGTGATATTTTTAGAAATGAAGAAAAAGGAAAAATACTTATTTCCCTTTATGAAACCACATTTCAGTTTCAAAGCAACTTGAATAAAAAACATCTCTGGTGTGCACAGGATTGGTTGGTGGGTTCTCCTAATTCTGATTTATTAAGTGCCTTTGAAACCAAGGTTGGCCCAAACTCGTGAACACTGTTGTTATCGCCTGTCTGGTTCTTCAGAATCAGCTTGCAAAAGGTCTGCCCTGTGCATATTTAGGAGACTGTTCTGTTCTGCACTCAGAGACTTGATGTTTGCCTGCCCTGGGACTCACATTTCTCCAGGGGAAGTAATGAAATAAAATACTAGGAAAAAAACCAAACCAAAACAAAACCAAAAGACTGAAAATTTAATAATTTAAATTGGAAGGACTTTTTATTCGGACTCATTTATTATTGGGGTTTTGACAACTCTTCTGTAATTATGATGCCTGAAAATACGTCAGACTGATCTTTAATCAACAAATAGCCCTAAGGAAAAAAAGAAATGCATGTTCTTCAGCAGAATTTAAAAATCATTGTATTCCAAGGAAACAAAATTATCACATCCCCAATTATTAATCAGGAAAAAATAGAACAGCCTTATATACCTTCTTTAGCAAACATATGAAAAGGGGAGATAGATATTAATTTTACTTTATTGCTTTATAGACTGCTATTTAAAGACAATTTCATGATGAAATTAATCTCATTTTCTCTGAAGCCTTCCCTATTGCAAGTATTGTGATTTTTCCAAGAGGAACCATTGTAAACTCTGCTTTCTTTAGGTTTTAGTTTTGGTTTAGTTTTTTGGGTGGTTTATTTTTAGTTGCTGGATTTTGGCTCCTTGTATTAAATACTGTGAGATTTTCAGATTTTAAGGCAACAAGCTTACTCGAAATTTGAGCAAATACTCCTGCAGTGTAATACAGGATGTGCAAATAATGCAGGGGTAATTCAATATACATTTGTCTCTGACAGCGATGCTGAAGACTCTGTACTCAGCATGGCTTCAATCGTTCACATCTGTGATTGTTAAGTTTTCATCTTTTTCCTTTCAATTTTTATCCACTTCTTTCCTCCCCCTTCTTTCTTTCCATTAACAAATAAGATCATTTGGAAAAGTCACCTTTCCTGGGGGTTCTTGGGGTTATTTGGTTATAACAAGTAAGATTGTAATTTCTATTGAGGCTTTTTAGAACTAATGAAAATTATCAACATGTCACACAGCTGCATTTCAGTTTTGTTTGTCAGAGCCCAGAACAGAATTGATTTTATAAATAGATCCTAAATGTGAGCACAGAATATGCATACTGATGAGTTCATGATAAAACTTTGTTTAGAAATACTTTTACAATTCCCCCATGAAGAGGGAAAGGAATTATATGTCAAACAGACATACAATAAAGCAATTTTTTCTGAAGTCATTTATGCCACTCCATATCCTTCACAATGTATCTTCCATGAGTGGATTTTGCTTTATGCTCATTGATGAGATAGAAGAAAGTTTCATGTGTAGTAGAAAGACATCGCTTGCTTGGAAAACGGAACATCTTGTTTTACTGTAGCACAGATTCAATGAGTCTGACAGGAGTTTTGTAGATCAAGTTAGTTGAAATCAAATTGCTCTGGGCTCCGTTTCCCTGCTTCAAGCTTTTTACTATCATGTTAGTGATGGTGAAGGGGAAAAGAGGGGGAGAGGACCAGCTGTAGCAGGAGGTCAGAGGTTTCCTGTGCTGAGGAATCCATTCCGTGCAGGTGGCTGTTCTCCCAAAGCCTGGGTCGTGCTGGTTTCCAGCACAGTCCTCACAGACCTGTTGACCTCTTGGGTATAACTTCCAGGGGTGTCTTTAGGATCCTCCAAAGTCATCTGCTGCAGTGACCTGGCAATATTTTCTTTCTGATTTCATTATAATAATCCGACTATTTACTCATTAAAATATGAAAGCTGGTTGGATCGTTGTGCTTTGGTACTGGTTACCAAAGCCATTTATGTAGTGTGAAAAGAAGCAAAACTCAGCTATACAGCACACCTTCCATCAAAGCTGAAACGTGTTTTCATTTATAGAACAGGTGTATGCCTTTTATGTGTCACCCATTGCCAAGGTATGACCTCACTGAGTACATAAAATATGGGTTTGGACACACCGTGCACATGATCAACATGTAAAAAAGCGTGGTAGTGTGGCTGGAATCTAGGGAATGGCATAGTAGTGTGGCTGGAATTTAGGGAATGGCATAGTAGTGTGGCTGGAATCTAGGGAATGGGATGGCAGCATAGCTGGAATCTGGGAAATGGGATGGCAGCATAGCTGGAATCTGGGAATGGCAGTGCCATGGCTGGAATCAGGGAATGGCAGTGCTGTGGCTGGAATCAGGGAGCTGAGATGGCAGCATAGCTGGAATCAGGGAATGGCAGTGCCGTGGCTGGAATCAGGGAGCTGAGATGGCAGCATAGCTGGAATCAGGGAATGGCAGTGCCGTGGCTGGAATCAGGGAACTGGGATGGCAGCATGGCTGGAATCAGGGAATGGCAGTGCCGGGGCTGGAATCAGGGAATGGCGGTGCCGGGGCTGGAATCAGGGAATGGCAGTGCCGTGGCTGGAATCAGGGAATGGCAGTGCCATGGCTGGAATCAGTGGTGCCACCTCGGAGAGCACATCCTTTGCAGCTAATGCTGAGTGGCCTCTAAAGCCTGGCTGACATTAAACATGTTATCCTCTAAGTCAGTGATTGCAATGACCATCCTTGTTTGTGTTGTTTGGGAAGCAATCTCTGTGCCATGGGGCAGTTGAGGACAGCTCTGAAAAATCAACAGCTGGCCCCTGATGGACAAGGAAAATGAGCTGCTCACATTCCCAGGTATTGGCTATTTCTGCTGAGCATTACCAGTGTGGCTGATGTTGCTACCAATAACATAAGGAGCACAAACTGAGAGAGGGAAAACATCAGATCAGAGCTGAAATTATGTTTGTAGCATGCATGAGTGTTGCAATAAAGCAAAACTAATTTTGCTGGGGTTTTGGTTTAAAATTTCATGCTGCTTGTTTTATTTTCCCATTAGTTTCTGTATTATGCTAGCAAGAACAGTCAGTCCATTTATTTTTGTTTAAGGTGTAGTTTGTCAGCTGTGTTATTCTGTCACTGTTGTGCTACATACCCTTCTTAAAGTGATTTACCATTTTAGTAAACACTCAAAAAGAAATGCATGTCTGAAAAATTTTGATTTGGCCCCTCTGCAGAAGTGAGCGTCGGCCATGGCTTTGTTTTTGACAGATTAATACTGCTGTCTTCATCTCTCTAAATATAGTGTTGACAGCAGAGCTGATAGATTAGCCCTCTTCTTAATTCTGTTCCTAAACTCAGTGCTAGCTATGAATTTGTGTGTTGTACAAAATTAACGTATAGAACAAATGCTGTCAGAACATGAGTATGGTCAGGGATTTAAGCAGGTCCTTTTACTTTAGTGTCTTTGGAGAGATAAAATACATCTTTTATTTTTGAAGGAAAAATATTTTTAAGTCTTCATCTGCATTCTCTTATTCTGAATATCTCATGCTCAGTAGTTTAGGCCTGGGCAAGTTAGGGTAAATAGATGTACTGATGCAAATCCATGGTTTGCTTTCAACTTGGATTGGTCCTTGTAATTCTGTGCCACAAATTTAACAGAAGGTGCCTTATACAAATTACAGCTTGTTCAAAATGTAGCTGCCAGAATATTAATTTGAACAAAATATTCACAACCCACATTTTTTCTAACTTCTGGATCTTCTGCTGAGTTTGCCAATCTGTTGATTCTGTGCTTTTGTGTATTTCCTGATTAACTGGCAAGGTTTTTGAAAAAAAAAAATAACAAAAAAGCCATCTTAGGGATTCCTTGAGTTCCTTTGAACTTGAGCTGCTTTCTGGCTCTTTTGTCATGCTCTTTTGAATGTGTGCTCGTTAGTCCAGCACATACAAATGAGTGGCTGGTCTGACTGTGTTTATCTGGGAGTTATTTCCTTTTGATACAGACTGAATCGATTCATTCCGGCTGATACACACGAGATTTTGCCAGTCTCACTTAACTAGACCTGAGGGCCTGGCTTAGGTTTGCTGCGGGATTGAAGAGCTTTTAAGTGGCAGAGGATGGAAGCAGATGTGACTTTCACACCTGAGCTGGACAGGGCCCCCTTTTGTGTTCTCACTGGTACATTCTCCTGCAGAATGGCTGAGTATGGACCAGGAGCCACATCCTGCCATCCTCTGCCCAGGATTTCGGGGGACACTCCCGACTTGTGGAGAGCTTGTGAGAGCAAACTGAAGGAACAAAGAGGAGGTTAGAGCTAAAGATTAGTCTGTGAGCATCTGTCATGGACTGGCAAAGAAACTGGAGGTATTCCAGAGCTGTCCCAGTGCTGCAGATGGGGTGGGATGGGGTGGCTCCGGCCTCATGTGTGCATCCAGTTTCTTACAGTCTCTTACAAAACAGAGTTCCAAACCAGTTACAAAGTTGGAGATTACCTTAACAGATATTAATATACTGGTTTGATTGTGTTTGGATTGCTTCCTAAGGAGAAAATGTTATTTATATTATAACTGTCAGAAGAATGGAAGAAGAATTGCCTTAACAAACGCATTACATCCATGTGTTTATAGATCCAGACTCCCTTAGGGAATGCTGCCAAAGATGATATTCCTCACATTTGGTTTGCAAGTTGCATCTCACAGTAGAAAAAAACATGCTGTAAAGGCATTATTATCCTTGTAAATGAGGCCCTGATTAAATAGAAAATTTAAACATGTCCTTAAATCTTATTAAGGCCAGGGGGGCATCAAAATAAACTGAAAATTAAGTATATGTCCAGCATCCTTAATGACTTGACTATATTCTATTGCTGGGCCCAGAATTTTAGGAAATGTAGTTCTGAAATTATTCTGATGTGGTGCAGTGCATTTATAAGGTAAACATACTTTTCCTTTTCTTTCTGCCTCCCAATGTACTAATTTCACATGTTAAATTTAGCAGTATGAAAGACTGTCTTTTACTGCGCTTTAATGGTGGAGCAAAATCTTGTGTATACATTAGGAAAACATTGCGTGCTTGCAGAGTTTTATCTGCTGTACCATGGGTTACTCCAGTGGTTATCTGCAGACAGGGCTTGTAGCTCTCAGTGCTGGGGTGGAGGTCAGTGCCCAGGGTTTATTTTTCCTCTTCTTATGGTCACCCTTTTCAAATGAATGTGTGTGAAGGACATTTCCATGAAAGACTTGCAGGGAACAACAGTGGCTGCTAAAATTGAAGCTTCATGTTGTCAAAATGATGCTGAGTCCTACAAAATCTTGGTGCTGTTTTCCAAGGTGCTCTAAAATCCAACGTCCAGCTGAAGTAATTTTCCACTGCGAGGTGAATCACAGGTTTAGGAAATACACATAAAGGAAATACTTTTATAGCATGGAATTCAGAAGCATTTCTTTCATAATGGATCTTTCCACATTGTTTAAATATGGCTTCCCTACACTTAATTCAAATAAACTCAACTTTGGAAAAAATTTTAAAAGTGTGAGTTTTTAGAAAATGAAAATTAGAAAATATAAGTTCAACACCAGCTTGGGTGAGAGGCAAATTATATTTAAACTGGAAATATAAACCCATTGTGACATAAACGTATTGTACCAGAAATAAAAGTCCACGCTTTTCAGAAATTGTGGAAGCCTTGCTGCTGACTTTCAGTCATTCAGAACCTGTGCAGGAATTTAAAACGATGATGTGTTAATCTGTGTACTGAATGTTTGGCATATAGATAACTGTTTTAATCACTGTCAGGTGCTGCATATCTTCATGTTTCGAAAAGAGTCCTGATCGCTTACAAACACAGATGGGGAAGAGGATTATGTTGGAAGCCTCAGATTTAGTCAAATTTGATTGAGGAAACATTGGAGACTTTTGAGGAGGAGCAAAGGAGCTTGGCAGCTTTTGGTGTGGTGTGTTGTTGCTTCAACAACTGTGACTAAAGGAGCACTTGCCACCCTCTAATTAGGAAGTTCTTGTCCGTAGCTGCTTAAAAAGGGAGCAGCCCTAACTCTGGAGGGGCGTTGTCTCCATTCATCTTCCCAAGTGCACTTTTCCTTATCTCACCAAGGGTTTCCTCACAAATGGCAACACAGGTTCCATGGCCGTGTGTCTTAGGCCAGAGCTGATGCAGGAATGCAGCCCACAGGTGAACCCTCATGCAGTGCTGGCTGGGTGAAGTCCTGAAATGAAAAAATACACAGGCTTAAGGCAACTCTTGCATTTAGGAGATCAAGGGGTGGTTGTGAGCTCCCGTCTGTAGCAACAAGGCAGATGTCTTTTTTTGGTCCGTGGTATGAAGTGTGTTTCAAATCATTCGGAAAGCGTTAACTGATGAATAAACAGCGTTTACTGGAAGCTTTTAACGTGACTTTTTGGATTGTGTATTACAAGCAATGAAAATCTCGTAACACTGGAATGCAAAAAGCAATGTACCTTATCAGCTTTTGTGAAAAATAAACCATATTACATGTATTTACACTAATTGTATAATTAGACATTCAAATTACAGTATGTAAATACTTAGTAATCAGCTGAAATTTGCTTTGAAAAACAAGATAATTCCCTCAACACAGGCTACCTTAAAAGAATGTTAAGTTAGGAGAAACCCCACGAAAGTACAATGAGAAAATTAGGCTGCAGTAATCAAAACCTCAATAACTGGGGAGCAATGTGTAATTTCATCATTTCCTTTTGTGTGCAGCTGTATTAAACAATTCGGAGCCTAATCAGGTGATGTGCTGAGCACAGTGAAATAAATAGGAGTTCTCCAGAGTCTGTAATGCTAAAGCCTAGCTTACTCTAAGGCTGTGCCTTGTTCCGCTAAAAAGGGGTGAACCTCTCTCTTGGGAGGACCTCTTGCTCTGTAGAAGATCCCTTGGGAGGGAGATACACGGGGAGTGAGGAGCTGGATGTGGCAATGAGCCACAGAATGAAATACAACCAAAGGTACTTTAAAGACAGTCCTAGGCCTGGGAAGTTCTGCTGAGTTAACAAAACCTGCAGTATTTGTTGTGGTTATTCCATCTCAGCCTAAACCTGTTCCAGGTGCAGTGTGTAAATAAAAACATTTCTCCCCGTGCAAACTCACTCTTTCAGTGTTAAATAATCGAGCATCACTTTTGTAAATTGCTGGTTGTTGTTTTTGACTGACATGTTTACTCAGATAATGTAACAGTTTTTCTCAAAGAAATCTACTTAGTGTCTAGATGGCATAAACATGTGGGGTTTTTCTTGTGGAAAAGAGAATTCCCAAGTGTTCTTTACAGTTCTGCCTAATTCTCCTTCAGGCTTTACAGCCTTATTTAGAGTTTTTCTTTCCTTAGCACCGGTTCAATTACATTCTATACTTGCCTGTATCTGGAAAAGGTGCATCTGGTGAGTGTGGGACTGGTGTCTGCTGCCACGCTGGTTCTGCTGGCTGGCAGGAGTGGCTGTGACAAACCCCACGCTCTGCCTGACACTGATCCTTGCTAACACTGACCTGCTCTGCCTCTTGAACTCTTTTCGTAGCCCTTGTGGTGGTGAAATGAGAGGTGAGGGACTGCAGTGGTGTGACACAAATCAACAGAGTTTTCATATGGGCAGGTGTTCTTCAGGGCCAGAGACTCAGCACGTGAGGGTTAAATCCTGACCTGTGAGCTGCCACTTCTGTGATGTGACAGGAAACATGAGGAGGGAAGGGCTGGGGGAATCTGGAGGTGTTGAGAATTTTGGGAAAGAGAGAAGGAGGCGAGTCTGTCATGAGTTGTACCCCCATGCCAGGTTTTCTTAGCAGATGGAAGGCTTTTAAAATTTAGTTCAGTATTTTACAATTAAATCTGAAGCAGCAATAAAACTGAGCCAGTACAGTAAAGAGAGCACTAATGCTTTACTAAAATGATGATATGGTTTTATAACCAGTGTTATTAATTTATACCAACATAAAATAATGTATAAAACAATATAATAACCGTTGATGCTTAAAAACTTTGTCTTATTGGTCCCCAATACCTAAGTAGAGAGATTTTGCTCTTTGTGGCGAAACTGGTTGATCTCAGTCTATTTAACAGGCAGGGAACAACTGTGTGTTCCCTCCTGGCTCTCCACAGTAGGTAGGAGCGCCAGTAGATCGGGTCTTCAGGTCTGTCATCCCATTGCCTGGGTCTCTGAGGAACCCCTGGCAGCAGCTGCAGCCAAGTGGGGTTCCAGCCACCGAAGGGCAGGGAGCCAGAGCATGGCTTTCCCTCCCAAACATGAAGTGTGCTGATAAGGACATTGAGCAGGGCATGAGAAATGCTGCTTGACACAGGAGTGGGATGTTAAGTGTATCAGCAGGGTCCCCTGGCTCGGCTGGGTCTGGGCTGCAGTGGGAGCTGGAGCAGCTGCTCAGCCCCAGCTCCAGCCCCTGCTCGAGTCTCGGCTGTTGCCTTTGCCCCGACACCTGCGAGTCAGGTGGCTGAGCATCTGGTTGTAAAAGAGCAGAAGATTATGTGCAATAACAACTTGGAAGTGTGGAGTAATGGTCGTGGTGACCAGCTGCAGGCAGCCTGCTCTTGCAGGCTACATACTGGCATGTTCTATAGTCCAAAACTTGGGTTGGATAATCTCACTGGTAAATTGAAGTAATCCAAGCATGGCAAGGGAGCGTCCTTTGTAATCCAAATATGTGGCCAGGATAAGCATCAGTACATTTTGTACTGAATACATAATGCAGCAGCTTGGAACATAGACTTGCTGGGAAGACAACCACGATGAGCAGTGTTTGGACTGCAGCTGATGGGCACTCTGAGTCCAGTGGTTACTGAGAGCAAGACCATTACTTTGTATTGCAAAGGTAGTTTGATTTGCCACTTGAGTGGAGACAGCCTTGATGAAAACCAACAAGTGACCTCTGAAGCCATAAAGTTGATCCAGGTTTCCTAATTGATTCTCAGGAAGAAAACAATTTTTGGGGAAGCAATTGCTGGTGTAGGAGAGGTGACAAGGAGAGAGATGACAGAGACAGGAATGACTCTGGGCAGTGCTGTGATCTCAAAATAACATTCAAAGGCTGACAAGACTGAGTCATTCCACTTAAAAACAGTCAAGTCACTATTACTGATAAAGACGCTAAAAGGATTCCTTTGACATTTCTGATATTTGGATTTTCCTATCCATTAACTCTTAAAGAAGATTCCTGGTTTGATAAAACCATAGGGTTTTTTGTGCAATACATTCATAGTGGTATCTGTGCAGTCTTGGGCAGTTTCCCAGACTTACTAGGCAAAAGCTGAATTGTAACTCTCCAAAAGAAAGAACTACAGTGGAGAATTATAAGAACTAAATAAATCTATAGGGATTTCCAGGAAAGAACAATTGAACCCAACAGTCAGGATGGCAGTGGCTTTAAAAAAATGTGTCCTCCATTCCAAGATGGGCAAAATCCCCAGGATGACAGGGACAGTTTCTCCAGTAACTCAGCTGAAGGCAATTTGGGTCATTCAATCTGAGACAAAAAAGCACATTGGAACGTACCATAGTCACGGGTCCAGGTACAAAGCGAATGGAGTGTCAGCAGTGAGATCCAGTGTGGTGCTCCAAGGCTGTGCTCTTAGAGGGTCTCCTGCATACAGTATTTTTCTTTTTATGTCACCAGCCAACATATATGTAAACTGCAGGCTCCTTGGTTCATCACATACTGCAAATACACACAGCAAAATACTCCAACAGTTGTCAAGGATTTATTTTAAATTATTAGGAATTCAACACAGGCAGTTTGCCATAATGTTTTATTTCTGTATATAAACCAGGACTTTGTGGAAGTGTTCATTTTAGACCAATACATATTATCTTATCATGTCAATGAAGATAATGGTTCTGTGTAACTTTCCCTTATCTGAGGGAATATATTTGATCAAAAAACCTCCTTAAGCATTCTTATGTTAACACCCTCCGTCTAAAGGGAAACCGATAGCTTAGTTTTTCTATGAGAGCTTGTTATTGACCTCAATACATGGACATTTAGTAATGGGTTTCCCTTGAGCTTTGCTTATTTTTAATACAACGAGATGCTTCAAATGATAGCAATTTGAAAAATCTGATTCTCCTTCTTGTAATTTAAGGTGTTGTCTTGTCATACATGTACTTGGACAAATCCTGTTCGTAGTTGGTATTCAGAGCAGTTCTGTGGAAAGCAGTGCCTTTAATATTTCTCCCAGTGCTGCTGCTCCATTCCCTCCTGCTTGTGCATGCAGGCAGCTGGTGGTGCTGCTGCTGCCATGCCTCTCCAGGGAGACCTGATTAAATCAATAAGTTATTGGGGAGTGCTCAATTAGCCATCTTTCACTTCTGGTGGAGATACCTGCTACCCTTCCTGTGCTCTAAGCACAGTGTTTCTGTACACAGGGGTCAGGTGAAGAGTGTAACAAGAAGCCCTGGGTGTGCTGGTGTGGCTGGTTGGGAGCCCTGGCTGGGTGGTGGCTGGCACACAGGGACAGGCACAGGTACCTGGAAGTGGCAGCATGAAGCACTGGGAATGTACCGGTTACTGCAGTGGGTCAGTGAAACAATGAATAAATAGCCACAGTTAAATCAAAGGGAGCTTTATCCGTTGCTTTTAGTTCATTCTTTTGGATCTCCCCTTTTGTCTTCTGTCCTTGCCCTGATGATACCAAAAAATTGTGGTGTAAATTTAAATCTTTTCCTTCTACCAGATTCAATCCAGGTGCAATCCAGGTTATTTTAATGTGAGGTGAAATTTTGGGATTTCAGTTTCATGGCTATAAAGTGCTGCCGCTAAGAATTCGTGTCACTTATTGGTACTAATAATCCCTTCCTCTGTCACTCTTTGCCCATATTCCAAAGGAAATGATTCTTTTCCGATTTCCCTTTATTAACCACACCCTAAACCTCATTCTAACAAAACAAAAAGGATGGATTAGTGGGGAATGCAGGCTCTGTCAGGCAGTTACAGGAAGACAGCAATTAAGGCAAGCTGGAAGCAGTTTGAAGGCAGTGGCAGATTGATGGGCAAAGGAGCGATCAGCTCTCCCGGCCCCTCGGCTGGCCCTGGGATGTTAACGCTCTCAAGCCTGCCTCGTGCTCTGGAGCACGCACTTTCTGTCCATGCTTCTTGGGGTGTTCATCACCTGGGCTCTGGGCTTCCATCTCTAGAGATGCTTGGCTGATACACAGCTATTTTTTCCAAATTCTAGATTATATTGCATGTATATAGCTTGCCATACTTGGATGTATTCAGCATGAGTTCGTCCTAGATCCACCTGTTTTCCAGAGCAATGAATAGATTTTTATTTTATGAGTAACTTTTTACCACAGAGAGAACCACTCTTCTTTGTGTGTGTGTGGCACAGACCCACTTCAGTAGCATTTGTTAGTAGAACATAAAAATCATATAGATAAGTCTTGGAAACGTGAGGGCTACCCAAAGGTTTTCTCATGGTTGAGGTGAAGGGAAGGTAAGTCAGAGTGGTTTATATGATGGATTACATTTGCACTTCTCTATCTGAAAAATGTGAGATTATATGTAGAAAGAAATCTTCTAAGACTCTATGCTCAGTGGAAATCAAAGGTGTGTGATTTTAATTTGCATTAGGTGCCACTAATTTCTGTTGGCCAACCCATTTTTCCTTTCCCTCTTTCTCACTCGTGTTGAACTCCTCTCTTTAAAATTTTAGGATTCATTCTCTGTTATGAAATAACCAACCCTGCAATAATCTGTTATTTTCCAGATTGACTTTTTTCATCATTTTTTCATTATAAGGCAACACTGTTTCTTTGTTGACCTTATTTTTAGCTTCTCACCATCCTTTTTTCCTTCACTTGCCATGTCCATATTAAATGTTCTTCAACACACTCCTGCTCACAAAAATCTCCCTCCCCTTGTTTAATTGCTATTTCTTCTGAACTCCTCCAATTCTCACTTCCCTGTTCCGAGTCCCACATTTCATTTGTGCTGATTTTTATTACTTCCACTTTTATCCGTGTGTCTCCTTCAAGCTCCCATCATCCTTTGTGTTACCACAAACTAATGACCAAGTGGGGAGTGTATCTGCTCTTTCATTCTTTCTCCTTTCAGCACCAGTGTGATTAATCCTGGGCTTTCAGATTGGCCCATGCAATGATGCCTGAGCTGTCGCTCAGAGTTTCACCCTGCCTTAGCACTGGGATGACATGAGACCTCAAGCCAGGAGCACGTTCAGCACTGTCAGGAGGCTGTGAGGCACTAATTTACAAAGTGGCTCTGTGTTCCATGCACTTTCCCAACTTAGGAGTGCAGCAAATACTCTGTAGGACTTCCTAATGAGTCAGGATACCGCCGTGCCACTGCATTACGTAATCTCGTGTCCCTGGAGCTGAATGAATTATGGATACAGACCATTATCACTTCCTCCTGGCAGCCTTTTCGCTCTCTGTCAGCCTCTCTACCTGGGACTTGTTGGCAGTGCTTGATTTCCTTCCTCCCACATTAGACTGCAAAGCTTCTGGAAGCTTTGTTTTTGTATTATTTTTTTAGAACTCCTTTCATTAGTTTCCCTCTAAATTCCCTTTCCTTTTGCTATTATGCCATTAACCTCTTAAAGCTTACACTTATTGCTTTATTCAATAATTTTAGTTTCATGGATGAGAAGCATCATATAATGCCAAGTGTTTGCAAAATCGCTGAGAAGTAAAATTGATAATATTAAGGTTCTTCTGTATTTATATTGGACTTTTTAATGTGGAAAACTCGTAAGTTCAGAGAGACCATAAGGAAAACTTCCCTTTGTCAAAAGTGTGGGTTCCTAATCTGAAATATGACCACATGTTCCAGGCCCCCCTTAAAATTCTGCTCATGATCCTGGAAGAAGAACCTCAGGAAAATGAAACTTCTCTTATTAATAACTGAACTAAATTTTTTTTATGTTTCCAACTAAGATTTGAGAATTTTTTATTTTAAGGCAAATGTCCTTTCTTTCTGATCAAAAGCCTATATGCCCTTCCCAAGTATGAAGTTCCTTTAATGACATATTTTCAAATATATCATAGTGCATATTCAGTATAATTTATAAATAATGTGGTGTGTTAGGTCAAAACATCTTATAACGTTACATCAAGGAATGGGGGTGTGGGAATCTTCAAGGCAGAGCTCCTGTAGAGGCAGGCACTGTATTAATCTCTTTTCAGTTTTCATTTTCACCCTTCCCTCTCCAGCTTTATCATCCACTTTCAACCAAATGGAATAACTAAAATGAACATGAGAGAATGGGAATACGCCTTTAAAAAGTCCAGTGCATCAGTTCCTATCAAAGCTCCCTTTGATAGGAACGGGCCAGTGAAACTGGCACAAAGTTGGACAAGAGAGAGATTAATTCATTTTCTGTCACTTCTGAGAGCAGAGTTCAAACCAATTCAAAGAGACCAAAAGGACATTTGCATGTGTGCTTAGTGTGTATAGTTGTCAGCAGTGAGGTACCTCAAACTGCTTCAGTTTCCAGTTGATAGAAGCACCCCAACCCCAAGTGCCAGGTCCTGGCTTTGGAGGCAGCCCAGGAGCTGAACTCAACAGCAGCAGGGGATGAAGGTGCTGCTGGAAGGGTCTGATCAAGGGATCTACACCAGCAGATGAGCTTTCTCTTTTAAAGACTGTGAAATGATCGTTTAGGAGAGCTGTTTGGAGGTTGTGTGTTGGGAGAATGTCTGTTTTAAAGAAAGCCAGCTCAGAATAAGAAACTAGTTCTGAAGGTGTACAGGCTGTGTTTGTGGACGTGTGGGAGCAGACTGGGGGGCTCAGCGCTGGTACCAGCGCTGGGCTGGGGCACAGAGGTCATTTTCGAGCCCCGAAAAAGTGCTGGAATGTTCATCTTTCCAGGAAAGGTTCCGTGTGTGTCCTCCACTTCCCTGCCTGCCAGGCAGCACCAGGTGCCGTGAGCACAGGGATCGCTCGGCACTGCTGCGGTTTGGCTTGTTTCAATTCTGCGATACAATCCGACAGAAATTAATGCTTAATCAAATAGCATTTGATAAGTGCACGTGGGGGATTTGATAGCTTTGGTCGTTTTCCTTTCTAACACCTGTAGAAAGCTATAGGAACTTTTTTAACTTTTTAAACCGCACGACATATTTCTGTAACGTTATTAAAGCAATTTATTAAAGTTTTAGAAATAATTTATAGAGGTTTAATATTTTACTTTATTCCATTGACTCCTGTAGAATATTCAAATAAAGGCAGAGGGCAAGTTGTACGCTATTTAACAGCAGTTAAATGGCAATTTAGGAGAAAAATAAAGTGAGGATATGTCAGTAGGATTTAACTGGATGCCACGAGTAGCAGGTTAGCTTTGGTGCAGCAAAACAAAGGAGATGAGACTGAGTTTTTTAATTATGGCAACGTTAGCATTGCCACTTTTTGCGCCACCTACTCAAGGTGTAATCTCTAATGGCAAATACCTCTAATAAGACATTAGTTCAGTGTTATTTCCAGAAAGATAATTATTCACTGAATTTCTGTAGCAACTCTGGAGAACAGTTATTTTGGTTATAGCGAAAACTGAGGCAAGAAAAATCCCATTTTTCTAGTGAGAGCATCATGTCATCAGTGGTCTGTAGGAAGACTGAATGATTGGTCTCCATCTTCTAAGCCCAAAGATTCCAGTTCTTCAAGATCCCTGTAAGCATAATCAGTATATTTTATTCTAGTTTTACATGCTGTGGACATGAGAGCACTAAGAAAGACAGTTCTTACATTTTTATTATTGAAAAAAAATGTGCAGTTTTTTAATGTGCTGGCTGGTTTAGTTGTACTTGAGCTTGTCTGAGGGGGCTGTGACTGGGCTGAGGACCCAGCAAAGCCCACAGAAAGAGGGAAAAAACATGATTTAGTCTTAAGGCATCACTTGGACCCGTTTTCTCTCTTGGTTTATTCCAAGTGCATCTACTTTTCCGTTGTTTTCCTCTTTTTGGTATATTGTTGTATGATTACTTTGCCTGGATTCATGGCAGATTCCTCACCAAGTCTTTCTGGAATTTCTTTATTTTTTACCAAGAAATGTCATATTGTGTCAAACAAGTTCAGCAGTGGGGCTGTGTGTGTATTTCTGCCCAGTGCTTTGCCTGTCATTTCCCTTCTCTCCATCCCTTAATTGCATGTAGTGGTTTCTGAAGGATCTCATGAACACATTGAAAGTAATCGGTGTGATGGGGCTGCTCTTGGTCACCATTATCACCAACAGGTGAGACTTTCATGCTTTGTCCCCTCTGTCTGGGGAGAATGCAGGGTAAGTCTGCTAACAGGGGAAAGAAATGCTGATTAGGTTAAAGAAATGTTGGACTTGATTCATTTCTCATGCACTCTGTCTCCAGTGATTTCACAGAATTGTCCCTGATTTATATCACTGCCATGGAGGGGAAAATCAATCCCTCAAACTATACTACTGTATGTGATTCATCCTCTGTTTTATCATCCTATAATGTATATTTTGTATTTTTAATATCAGTCTACATATCTTTCGAATCATAATAACATTATATGTAAACTAACTAAAATATTATCTATCATAACACAGTGGTGGTTTTTTATACTGTAGGCTGCTGTATGATATGATTTGGTCTTCATGTTTTCTGTAAGACTTGAGATTTTAAATATATATTTATATTTATACATATATATTTAATATTCCTTGAGCCAAGAACTTAATTCTCAGTATGCATCAGGCATTCTGACTGAGGAGGGCAGAGTAGGGGAACTTAAAAGCTGTGGTCTAATACACTGGACAACATAAAATATAATACAAATATCATCAAATATATGTAGAACTGTTCTTTTCTGAAACAAGTTTTCTAAACAAAAACAGATTATAAAGAGAACTCTGTGCAATTTCCTTAAGATTCTGTAACTGGTTCAAAATGTAAAAATTAGATTTGTGGACAAATAATTGAAAAAAGAACCCAAAGTGTTTCTCTTTGGAGCCGTGGGCGTGATGTCCATGATTGCAAAAAGCCTGAGAAGGCGCAGGGGCATGGAAAGAGAGGGTGTTCACACGGTGTCCTTCTGCAGGCGAGAGACCTTGCTCTGGAGGGAAAGCCTGAAGAGGCTGTGCGTGCATTAAGAGCTGTCCAGCTCGTCACAGAGCTGGAGGAGTGGGAGCGGGTCAGTAATGGATTAGACACCCAGTCGGTCCTTTATTCAGCCTGCTTTATTCAGGTTTTCTACAGCGCTTCACTCACACCTGACCTTGAAGTCCTGAAGGATCAGGTTACCTTGTGTTGAACTTGAATTTATCCTTGAGGCCACCTCTGCTTTCACTGAGGGTCTCGACCACATGATTTCCAGAGGCTCTTTCCAGTCTGAGTTATTCTATATGATAATATGATGCAGAGACTTGTTAATCAGCCTCTGTTGCCCAATTCTACAGCAACATAATTATTAAGGTGCAACGTCCCACTGAAGAGCCAAGTGCATAATGAAAAACTAATAATTAATTCACAAATTCTGTCTGAGATACAAATTGCAATATCGCTGTGTGGATGTTCGTGTGCTGATGTTCCCAAACACTTCTCCTGTTTGATGGAAAAAGTTTCCTGATCCTAAAAGCACGCTAAATTTTAGCAGAGTTGCTAAACTGAGACGGTACAGCAGCCTTGACCTTAGGCTACTTATTATTTAATCACTTGCTTAAAGAAAAGTCATATAACTGCAGTGACTGGCAGTTGAAACAGCAAGCATCTGTAGTTTGGAAAATCATAAGCAGTTTATGGGAGTAACAAAAAAAGGATGCATTTGTAATTAATGCTTTTCACAACAAAGAGCTTCAGTAGCTACACTGAAGAAAAGGAAAGAATCTGTATTTGGGATGTGTTGCACAGGATCAGTGTACTCTTCTTGAATCCTATTAATCTGCCTTTCTTATTCTTCTCTCCACCACAAAAACCCAGCCAAACAAGCCCCACAAACAAACAAAACAACTCCCCAAAAACCTCAGACCCCACAAAAAGAAAATAAAAACCCCAAGAAAATTCTTCGGCACCTTTGGAATAATAAAGTTGTGACTGCATTAGGAGAGAGGGCTGTGTGGAGAGGATGAATCTGAGAGTCAGAAAGGCAAAGGCTCCAAATGAGGTACCATTAGCAAACCATGTAAAAGGCAGGAAAAGCATGCTTTTAACATGCCTAAGAAGCCAGGGAATAACCAAAGGAATTGTCAGTCCTCTGCTTAAGAGGGATGTAAGAAGAAAGAAAAAAAGTATATAGAAAGCTGAAAAGCTTAATAGCTACTTTGTGTTAGCCCTTCACTAAAAAGATAGTGGTTAAAGGCTTAATGTGCTATTTGTAATAACAGAAAGGTGAGATGGAATCAGGAAGGAACAGGTTAAAAAGTGCCTACCAATTTAACACGGAACACATTAAAATAATCTCTGGAGAGCCAGCCAAAATTCTCCCTGGAGTGAGGTAGCATCAGTATCAAAGCCACTGGCAATTTAATTAGTGAATTCATGGAGGGGTGGAAATTTCGCTGGGGCCAGCAATGAATACCAGAGAATGAAATCAGGCAGGGGTAAGATCCTCATACTCAAATGTCACCTTTCAGTTCAGATCTGCGGGCCCCGGGGAATCCTCTGTTGCTCTGAAAGCCCATTGTTCAGTGTGGGGTGTGGCCCCGAGAGCACAGCCCGTGCACCTGCCTTGCTATTCCGCGCTTGCTTTGGCAGTGGCCATCGCATGGCCAGCAGCCAGGCTCAGAGGCTGTGGGGACACATTCTGCCCAGCCATGGGCTTGGAGAGCCAGCAGTGACACGGTATCAGTTCCTACAGCGCTAAGCCAACCTCCCAGGCAGCAAAAGTACTATCGGATTGATAACCCACATTATTTTTTAAAGTCGAGGGACTCGACGGTGTTGTGCTAAACACACATGAAGAGGAAGCATGAAATCACTGTGGTTGCTGTCCAATCTTTTCTTTATAATTATTTCATAAGCTGCCATCTGTAATTAAGTTTAAACTGTCAGTGGTTCCATAGCATAGAGGTGTCATTGATAATAACATGTACACAATTATATAATCCTTTCTACTGGGGAACATCAAAAAATCATGGCTGGGAATACATAACAGTTTTTTCAAAGGAGAGCAGATAAAACAGAAATTTCAATGGACTTCTGTAAGTCCATATTCTTATTGTTGTTATCCTTCCTTTTTTTCTATTTAATCTCTGCAAACAGGATATTTTCTAATCTAGAATATTTCTGCATTTTCATTGTTAAACAACCATCCTCAGATGGTTCAGGTTCCACTTTTAGAACGAGGAAGCAAACAGCACCAGGATTTTGTTTTCAGAATAATACAGGGGTCATTTCCTCTATGACAATTCCTTCACATAGTCATCACCTATTTACACCCTTTCCAGTTTTGCTGATGTGGAGGAGGTATTAAAATCTGTCCCTCCTTTGGGGGAAGCTTATGCAACATGATGCTCCTGACCCTTGAGGCTGTTGCTGTTCAAATGGTCCAGCAAAGCCCAAAGCAGCTGTGCATGGAGCGATGGCAGAAGCAGAGATGTTGCTGGAGCTCCTCAGAATAAAAGAGCACGTTCAACAGCAGGAGAATGAGGAATTTCTCCAGGTTCTCCTCGCCCCTGGGGGAAGTCTGCCATGCAGGAGGGCTTCTCATTCTGTGGGCAGTTCACCCCGTTGATCAGCAGAGCACAAGAGGAATGAAGTGCAATTTGCTTCACCCTATTTCAAGAAAAGAAGTTGTGAATAATCCTGTTTTTATAGCATATACCAAGCACACACAATTACCATATATATATGGTAAATATGGGTTTCTATTTCCCAGGTATTTGTCCAGTGCCAAGGGCTGCAATCTTTTATAGCTTTAGTTGGAACACCTGTATCACACACGTGACTCTTCCTCTTCCCTCCCACCCCCAAAGTTGCTGGCTACTTGTTTACATCTCACCCACCTTTAGAGGCCACATATTGTCATATCCCTTAGTTGTGATTCTACTTATAGATGGGAGAGTTGATGTTCCCTGTCCAAATAACAGAGGAGGCAGAAACCCCTCTTCCAGGCTGTCTCTGGTGACTTCTCAGGCTCGTGTCCTCTTCTCAGCAATCATTTCTGAGTGCCTCTCATTGTGTTTGTGATCCCACCTGGGATCAGGTGTTATGTTAACATGACACACAGTTATATGTGTGCAACTCCTTTCCAATATCTCTGCCAGTGACACAACAGATCTTCAGCTGTACAGCAGCAGCTTGGGACTGGATGGGGTGCAGTCATGGTATGAAGGCCCATGGCATTGCGAGACTGCCCTTTACTGTCCTTGAAAGTTTGTGGCAAATGTGGAAAGTTCTTCATAGCAGGAAAAATTGAATGTTACACCAAACTTGGTAAAAGACGAGGAGGGACCCCCAAAGAGGATCTGGGGCTTCCAGTAGCAAAGAAGTTGATTATGAGCTGACTTAGCCCTTCTTTTAAAAGGAGACTTTGGTAAACAGTATCAATGTGACGGTCTAACCATACCTTTTGTAGGACTTCTTGCATTTCTCTGACTTAGGTATGTGTGGGGTCCCCAGCTCTGGCCTTGTATGACCTTGTGAGTTCATCCATCTTTATGGCTCTCTGCAGAGAGCACGGGGCAGCCCTGGTGAGGTCACTGGATTTGCTCCTTGCTGCCAGCAGGGCTGTGAGGCCCATGGAGATGGTGTCACGGAGATGAGTGTGGTCTGGCTTCTCTGTATGGTTCTGCTGAGGGTGCTGGAAAAGCCTGTGGCATTTTTGTGTCCTCTGTGTCCAGACAAACTGCCCCCTCTGCAATGGGCTGTGAGACACAGAGCAGGGCAATGTTCAGGCAGTTGTGGCTCTGGTTGGATTGTACACGTTTGGCTCTTCCAGTGCTCCTTGGATGGGCACTTGTGCCATGCAAGGGGAGTTGGATTCCAGAACAGAAGGTATTTGAGTCCAGTCTGTTTAATGTCTGTTGGTTTTTCTGCCAGCAATATACCTTTTTTGCCTGACAACATTGAATATTTGGGAGCGACTGTAGTAGTGCTCGGAGTTTTCTGAAGGAGGTAAAAGCAGGAGGGCTCACATCTCCACAGTCCGTGTGTGATATTAGATATGTAGCTGTGCTAGTGATGCCCTGGGGGTGCAAGGGGTGACTGCAAGGGCAGGGTGGCCTGGAGATAAGGGAGCAAGCTGCCTTGGCATGGAAGGGTAGGAGCCAGTATTCAGTGTGGGTTTGCTTTCTCACTTGATTTCAAAAGCAGAATTAAATGGATTTTGTGGCATTAAAACAAAAGCCTTTACAAAGTAATAACCCTGGCAAATGCTTGCACTCCACATAACTTTTCTAGTCTGACAGTGAACCACGTCAGTGAGGGCAGATCATTTTAGGAAGTTGCCTTAAAGAAAAAGCAGGAAAAGAAATCTTTGTAATTATAAACTCTGATTAGGTAAAGTAGCCAGATAGAGGCTTTTTTTGCTTGGGTTGTTATTTCTCTTTTAAGATGGTTTATTTAGAAGTCCAGTTGTTAAAATGGAGGATTTTCATTTAGTATTTAAAATGAAATCAGCGCTCTCATTCCTTACTGTGTAGCTTTCTGCTTGCAGTCCTTCGGCTGAGCTTGTTTAGCTGTGTAGCAGCATTGCTGTTTGCTGTTTGGGTCTCTGAACCTCATTGCTCCCCCTCCTCGTTTCATTATCATAAAATTCAAAACACTTGACAAGGGAAAGGACTTCAGAGCCTGCAGCACAGTCACACTTCCCCAACATCAAAGTGAGGAAAGGCTGAGATGAGCCATCTTGACCATCATGAAACAGGACTTTGGCATTGTAACGCATTGACATCACTCTCGTTTAATCTTACTTTCTCTTTTTTCTCTCTCTCTTTATATTTTTTTATTATTATTATTATTTAGGACAGTAGAAAGAGGATATCCTAAGGACATCTATAAAATACACAACCCATAAATGGGCAGAGGTGTAAAAGACATTTGTGTCCATGCTTCTTTTTATTTTATTTTTTTTTAAAGAGAATCGAATCTATCAAACAATATAGAGATTGCCCAGATGAATGTCACATAGTGACATTGATCTGAAGTTTCCTTGCTGGACACTAAAATATAAAATAAGAAATTGGTTTATTATAGCAGTTTACAGCAAATAAGTAGCACTTGATGCTGGTAATACAGTGGAACCTAAAAACACACAAGCCTTAGGGGATGCCAAATAAATTCAACTCTTGCTGAAAAAATATCTTTAATAATGACAAGAAATGAAAATCCTGCTCTTTTTTATTCTAAATTCAACTTCAGTCAGCTAATGCCATTATTACTGAAAAAAATATAGTTCTTTAAATATACTTTGAAAAATAGTTCTGAGAATTATATTATCATGAGAGGGAAATGTAGTTATTTAGAACGGGGGAAGTGTCTGTGTTTGAACTGGCGTTCATGGAAGGCAGGGATTTACACACCCAGGAAAGCAGGGATGTGCTTGGTGCAGTGCATCTCCTAATGTCTCAGCTCCTGCAAGATTGCCACAAGTTTTGTATCGGCCTGCCCGAGGACGAGAGCTCTTGGCTACGTTCTAAATTATTCGACTTATTGTGCTTAAAGAAATTTTGCTGTGATTATTCAATAGACAAACATGCAAAATTCTTTGTCTCCAGTGTGGTGCTGATAAACAATCTGCAATCTGTGCTGCGTTTTGGAAGGGTCAAATTATTAAGGAAAAGACAAAGAAAAAATTAATTTTAAAAGCATGAAAAAGGCAAACCCAAAAGCATGTTGGGGTATTTTCCGGTGCAGCAGGGCAGGATGTTGTGCTGTTTGGCCTGGATAGAATGTGAGCAGAGCTTTTATGACAAACAGTTGTCTCTATCTCACCATCTCATCATCAGAACATTGCTTTTGTATTATTCTGTGCTGTAAATTAGACACAATTCGGTGCATTATGATAGGAGAGAAAAAAATATGTTAAAATGGTATGAAATTACAGTGACAAAATGTTTGAATTGTTAGTGATTCCAGAAGAGGATTTTGCACCTCCTGCTCCTGATGCAGCCACAAGTAAACAAGTCCTGCAGGATTTTTAAGTGTGCTGGCAGTGGAGGGAGAACGAGGATGCTGATGTACAGACAAGTGGTCACTGATTTTGCTTTAAAAAGGACCTGGAGCAAGCAAAGCAGGGAAGTCTTTTCCTGCAGTAATGCAGTGAGATGTGTTGTTGCTATGGTCTCAACTGGGTGCCTGGAAGCACTGATGTACATGTGAAATGTTTTCATATCACAAACATATTAGCAACTTACTTGATACCAAGCACAGAAAAAGGAACCCATACTGTTCATGCATATCCTTGTTTTCCTCTTGTTTTGTGTAAGAGCATAAAGTGAGGGTGTTGTTGGCAGCCAATTTGATGTCAGGTCTTTCTGTGATTCTTTCTTAGTGCTCATCAGGGTGCCCATAGACTAAAGCCATCCAGCATGAAGAGATTCTTCACATCACAGTTGCAGAAGCAAACTGCTTCTTGCCAAGCACAGAAAATACCAATAAATATTACATATTCACATTTCCCTTTTGTTGTTTAATAAGGGAAAGGTGTCCTGGTGATTGCTCAGCCATCAAGCGGAAAAAATCACAACTCCCTTTCTTCTGGTTTTGCTCTTTTGTCAACACAGAGACTCCTTCCCTCAGCCTTCTGCTGTAAACTACAGAGAGTTCTCAATAGGAGACGTAATGGGAAAATACAAAATTGCCCAGCTCATTTGCCAGGCACAAATGAAGGTGCCTCTGCTCTCAGATGTATGTGGGCTCCTTTGTTAGCCAGCACAGTTTCCCTGACGCTTAAAGACCTGTTTATATATTTGAGATACTTCTGCTCGCTTCAAACGCTCTGCCGTGAGCTTTATTACCGACTTGGATGTGTGCAGCCTGCACGTCCCCCTCTGTCTTTTCCTGCGGGGTTGTTTTTGCTACAGCAGCTCTCACTTCTGTGGTTGTAGGGCACTGCTCTGCAGCGTGGCCTTTGCAGGAACCAATTCACACTGGGTGTGAATTAAATATGCTGCTCTCAAGTGCTATTTGCTTAATTTTGGTGCCACCACCAAGAACTGTCATCCTCTCCTTCTCACTACTCACTTTCTAAGTTTCCGCTCAATGTGAGAAAGAAAATTTGCCCAGGCTTTTTTCTTTTTGAAGACGATGGAATCCAGATCCTTGCAAAATATGGAAATTCTTCCTTCTTTAGGTTTGAAATATCTTTACTAATCTTTAAGTCTGCTAATTTACTCTGTGTGCCAACATGAATTTGGCTCAGTTCCTTGCATGACACTAAATCACTGTCTTACTCTTTTTTGTATACCAGTAGTCATGGGAAGTCACCAATACAAATACCATCAGTAGACATAAATATTAATGGGTATCTGTTCTTTCTTTGGTTTTGGTTTTTATTTTTGTGCTTGTTTTTGGTTTTTTTCATTCCTAATAACAAAGAATGCAAACTGAAATACATATGAGGCCTTATTATTTTGGCAAGTTTCACTCAGTAATCTCTGAGGGAGGTGTGCACTGTTAATGCTAACACAGGTGAACTGCACTGCTCAGCAAATGTATATATATATCTATATACAGATATTGTCCTTCGTTTAAATTGTGACTCCAGCTCCAAAGGATCTGGACCTTTCAGGCCCTTGATTGTTTTCCTAGTACTGTGAGGTTAATTTATTTCCTATAAATAGAAAATAGTAGTTGTAGAAAACCATGTTCCAGCAGTGACATTCATGGACAATATTCTATATTTTACTGAATATCCACTTCTGTATCTCCTTATTTGTGCAAGTTGGGCACAGCCTAAATTGCTGGCAGACCCTTTAGAAACTATTACATCTTAATGCTTCTCAAAATGCATGCTTTTACCTCTGTGGCACGTGTAATATATTGTATATAGTTCACATAAAATCTAACATTTTTTTGTAACACCTGTAACAAAAGCATGCAGGAAAAATGTAAGAAACATATAGATGAACTCTCAGGGAGTCATCCAGCGTGCTGTACTTTTCTCCGGCTCCAGTTACCTTCCTGGTAAATTCTGAGAGTAATTTTCATTTAGTATGTTAATGTAGAAAGTAATCATACAAAGCTTATATATATATATTGGTTTAAATTTAGGACATTGGGAGCAGTCCATATAAGACTACATTCTGATTTCTCTTCTCACTATGAGATATGAATTTATATGACTGGCTGCTCTGGGAAGTTGTGGTAAGAGTTTTTGTATAAGTATATTGCTTGGCAAAATAATCACACTGTATGGAATGAATTCATACATTAGCATGACTCACATACAAGGCTGAGCAGGAGCACAGTTAAGCCAGCCACTTCCAGTAAATAGAATTCAAAATCTCATGTTTATTTGAATTTTATTTACTGGGTTGCATATGCATATTTTCATGTTTTTACTCCCCCTGCCTGCACCACTCCAATTAAAGGACAGGAGTGGCACCTTCTCAGGTGGCTAAAAAAAAAAAATCATCTTTCTCTTGTGGAGTCATATTTTTCAGAAACTATAGATCTGTTAAAAAACAGGTATATGTAAATATATACTTATATATATTTATATGAATATATATATACAAATTAGTATGGAAAGACAATGCTGAAAACCTGCCTGTTAGGAAATAATTAAAGCTGTTTGACTAAAAGGTCTTGTCAAAATACAGGGTTTAATATTTAAAAAAAAAAAGATAATTGGAAGAAAAGGAATTATTAAGAAAGAGAAAATTGAGCACTTCACATCAACACATTTAGAGTCTCTGAAACTGTCCTCTTTAGGAAATAAGGCAAGTCTTGTAGAAAGAAGTGCTTTTCATATCACTGTATGCAAGGAGGATTTCAATTTCAGATACTGAATTATAATCTAAATGTTTTTCAGGATACAGGATCACACTGACTCTCCTTAAAGTCATATCTTAAAATTTCTGTTTCAGAAAATTATTTGAAATTTGTGCTTAACATCGGGATTGGGCACAAGGGGTTCTCGGGCATCTTCAAATATCCAACTTTGGTGGGATTCTGGCATATCATTCTTCCAATGGACTTTTCCCGCTGTGCTGAATAGCACGTTTATTAAATAAGATCATACAGAAATACAGGGCAAGTGAAAATTAATTATTCTGTAATCTTTTACTTGCTAGGCAGAGAGGATCTGTCACTGTAATGTACGTTAAAACAACATTGTGGCGTTTATGGCACGAGTTCTAGCAGACAGAGAGGTGAAAATGGGACTGCAGCAAGGGATCCCGTAACTTCCAGGGAAGGGAAGGTCTCCTGGTGTGAATGTGTCATTGCTGGGCACTAGAAACTTGCATTTTAGTCTCCGCTCAGAGCCTTGTTTTCAGTTCAGCTGCAGGTAAAGGTAATTTGGGGCAGTGAGTGACAACAAAAACATGGATTTCTTAAGTCTGCTTCTTGTTCATTTACCTTTTGCCATAATATCTAGCATCTTGGGGTGGAGGGGGAGTGGGTCGTGTCCATCCTCACACCAGATAACAGAATCATATCATTTAGTCTGGTGTTTTAGTCTGGCAGGGACCTCAGGAGGCTGCAAATGCAGCGTGTCTGATTCCAGCAGGGGCAGCAATCAGGTCAGCCCGGGTCGCTCAGGGTTTGCTTCAGCCTGGTCTTGAAAAGCTCCCAAGACAAGGACAGCAGAGTCCTGTTCAGTGCCTGGACATGCTGTGACCCCAGGAGAGGTCCTGCTTATCCCCTTGGCCTGCGTGGGAAGGGAAGAGAGTCAGCTTTCTGTGCTGGAGGTAACTCAGGTTACAGCACCACCTCGAAGGGAAAGCTGCTCTGGGAGCACAAGCCTTATTTAAGAGAGCGTTTGTACCTGGAAACAGAAGATAGAGGTGAAAGTAACAGAGGCGGGTGAGAACGCACCGTACAGCAACGAAATCAATTTGTGTCGGGGATTTAGTGTGGTTGCTTCACTTGAACTTTACTGGAGCCATTCAGCTCACCTCTGAAATGAAGATGTAGCCCAGATGTCCTGGATGACCAGAAAAGCTCCCAAACAAATGGGGACGGAAGGGAAAACACGTTCTCTGGTTAAGAATCTGAGTTGAGGATCTTAACTAGTGAATCATTGTAGTCCTTCAGAGCAGGAACTCTCATGGGGTTTCTTGGTGGGCTGAACACTTTCAAGCCTTCTCTTATCAGCAAAATTAGGAGCAGTTCAATAGTCCCGAAAGGAATTTGTGCTAAGAACTGAGAGCTGTTCTAAAGCATTAAGGCAGTGGGGGAAGGAGGAAGAAGAGTAACAAATAGTCTAGGAACTATGCAAACAAAATGTATATATCAGAAGTGATCTCCATGCTAAATAGATCAAAATTCTTTAGGATATTCTTATAACCTCAGCCTAAATTTTTTTTCCTGTATTGCCTCATTATTTTTGCATGCCAGAAGCTCTCAAGGAATGGACCATTTCCTTGCAGCAGGGCCCCCATCACTGTGTGTTAGAAATGGTCTGGACTAGCTGAAGGTATCAGTCCTCAACTCCCGAGTCCCAAAATTCACCCCTGGTGATTTCTGAGCAGCCAGTTGATACAAACCCTTCCTGTAGCACCAGTGCCAAGGCCTTAGTTGACACTTCACCTGTCAGCAGCCTGTGCTTCTGCAATTCTTTCATTTTTCAGACATATTAAAAATTTATCACAAACATTTAAAGAAGAAAAATGCATTGACTTTTCAGAAAGCAATTTGTTAATTAACATCAAAGGGATGAAATTTGCCTTGCATTGCCTGGTGAGTGACATTCTTCCATCGTCCTGGTTGCTATGGGGATGAAGGAAACTCTTGTTCCGGGTCACTCCTAAATTTGCACATGAAAGCATTAGAGATTACTGCTGTCTAATCAAGTTATATGGAAAAGTTTAAAGGGAGGTGCAATGTTTTACAGCCAGCAACCTTCAACAGAATAAAACACAATAGCTGCGAAAAAGGATTATCTCCTGCTTTTAAAAACATACTAGGAAAGCTCAAAATGGTCTGAAAGCTATTTTAGCCAAACAACTTGGGGTTTTTAATATTTCTTAAAACTATTTTACAAATGAGGAATGTAGAATAACATTTCTAATAGAGAATTAGTGTATGCATTGCCCAACTCCGGGGCTGGAGTCAGCATAATGAATAAGGCATGTGCTGTGCATTCATTAAATGATTTTACTCTTGAACTCCAGATTCTTCTGTGTCAAAGTCCTTGGTATCGTCACATCAGTACTGAAGTACAAAAAAATTGTTACTCTGAGTATGAATTAAAGTCTCGAATGCAAAAAAAGTCAAGACTTCACACCAAGTTCCAAGAGGAAACCTCAGGAGCAGCCCACATCTTGATGCATGCTGATGGCAGCAGCACAAATAACGTGTCAACAGGGTCAGATGCAGTTTAAATGGAAAATTCTAGAGCTTTCACAGCAGCTGTGCACACAGCTCTGTTGCAGAGCAGAACATGCGGTTACCGAAACCTGGAATATTTGTCATTTAACTGTTCAGAGGCTCCAACTGAAGAAACATAATGGGTTCTTCACGTTGTCTTTTACACTCTATAAACAAGCATATAGTATCCTTAATTATATGTGAGGATACTCTTGCTATGAAATAGCGTTGTTGTCATGGAAGCAATCAAGACTCAGCAACAAGGAAACTGTGTCTGATTGACCAAAGCTGGTTTTAATAATGCAGTGAAAAACTATCCATTTTAAAGTAACTGCTGGAGAAATGCATCTGCTTAAATGTTGGCTTCTTTTTCGGTACTAAACTGGCTTTTTTCACTGGTAAAGCAAAGTATAAGATCTCTTTTGTGATGGTGCAAATAGGTACCACAAAACTGGAGGAGGAGACAGTGTCTACTCATGTGTCTTTACTGAAGAGGGCTGAGCTATAGCAGCAGGACAGTGTTTGCCTAGATATGAGGAAGGGTCCCTTAAGAGCCATGTATTAGTTACACACATTTAGTAATCTGTGCCTTTTGTCATCCCATCCTCGGAGGAGACTCACATCTAGAGCTCTCCATTCTCCTCCCCACGCTTGCTTCTCAGTTTGAGATTTTTGTGTGTAATTCCCCCCCAGCACCTTGCTCTGGAGCAGGAATATGCTTATGTTGTACATCAGTCTGCCTGATCTATTTGTCTGGTGTGTGACCTAGGTCCAAAAATTATTTGAATTTAGAGGGTTTTTCTATTCCTTGCCATATTAGCTGTTTTTAAGCTGGATTTGTTGGTGGAATGATTGTTCTTTGTATAAAAGTACCCTTAGCCACTGAGAAGCAAAGATCTCTTGAGATGAGTAAGCACATTTCTTATTCTTCAGTTTCCAAGTGTTTTGTCTTCAGCAGGAGCAAAAGCGATACCGTGATTTTAGCTGACCAATTGCACATCATGAATAATGCAGAGTAAAATGAATAACTCATCAGCAACTCTGATGTTGAGATTTGTTCTCACCCCGGGTCCACTAATTGTGATCTGATTCATATAAAGAAATCTGCTTATAAACGTGTTGTGAGCAGCAAAAGGAATACATTCTTAGACAGCATATTCAATAATTTTACCAGCCTGAGTTACAACTTTTCATTTAAATTCAAAATCCTGTCTTTATGCTGTGCCCTATTTTGACCTGAAATGATAGAATTATTTTTTTTCCTTATTCAGCATTTAAGAACCATCCATTTCCCAGTTCAGCTTTACAGCAAATCCCACTCTTGGTTACTTTACACAGGCAAAATAGTACTTTATGAAATATATCAGAAGAACTAGATATTTGCTGTGATTGTGCTCCCTTTCTCTGGCTTACTGAAGGGAGGAAAAGAGAAAAATCTGTTATATTCCCTTTAGCCCTTTTCATGTCCTTGAAATATACAATTTTACATAATAAGCAACTGGCAATTCTCAGAAAACTCTGAGGTTAGGAATGAAAAATAACCATTGCATCGTGTTGCATTTTCATTTTTATTTTGAAATTGTGATTCAACACTCTAAATTGAGTATAGAACGGATATATTGATAATTTAATAGGAGATGAAAATAGTATTTTTTCTCTTAAATCAATGCAAGTAAGAAAGAATCGTTAATAATGACTTTTAGAACACGCAATGTGAGGGAACCTGAGCAGTTTCCTAAAGGAATAGAGAGCACAAGAGATGAAAAAATTCTTTAGAAGAAAGATGTGGTTTAAAAACAAAGGGTTTTCCTTCGAGGGGCCTTCCACACATGGCTTCTGGGATACTCCCGAGGGAGAGTGAGCGTGGCCTGAACACCATCTGCCTTCTTTCCCCCTGTGCTTTTTCCACAGTAGCAGGATATGGAGGGATTTTTGAGGGGTGGGGGTGATCTTTGGGGATTAGGGCTGGTGAGTCTCAAGAATCAGTGGAATTAAGAAGGTTCCTCCAGGGGTCACTGAGAGTATCAGTACCTGGTTCCTCTTGCACTGAAGGTGGGTGATCAATAGATCTCTCTTTTCACAGAAAGTACCTGAAATATTTTAAGCTTCTTTCATCCCTCTTTGGTTCATATTCAGAGAGATTTTCACAATGTCAATGTGGATATATCAGGGGAAAAAAAGGAGTGAGAGAACCAGCCTCAGCCCATCTCTGCAGCCCCTCGGTGGTTCATTTCATCCTTCCCAGAGAGACAGCAACGCTCCCCAGCTTATCCTCCTCTGAAAATAAAATGAAGGCAGAGCAGCAATGTTTAGGGACCTTGGTGACAAGCGACAGGTAGAAATGTAAGGATGTCTACTTCTTCATTGTTGTTTTAAGGCTGGCCCAGGTTTGCAGCAATAAGTTCATTCCTAATAGGCAAGTGCTCACATCCCAAGCCTCAGGCTACAGTCAGGCATAATTAACACCCTTTGACAGTCTCAGAAGGGAGTACAAAGACCACCTGAGCTGGGAAGATTGAAAAACCCAGCTCCTGATGCAGCTGAGACCTTCAAAGCTGAGGGACTTTGCTGAGAGAAGTGAGGAGAAGTCACTGGTGCTGCTACCTGAGCTTCAGCTCATCATCTGGATATTGCCAACTGTGGCTGTGGAATCTTTCAGCAGCCTAAGAAACACCCATTTCCCCTAATGTTAAGTGAATTATTAAAAGAATTAAAAAGTGGCATGTAAATATCAAATGTATGAGAACCTTTGCCGTTCCTACTTAAATTAGGTTTGATTCTCATAAAAGGGAAAAAAAAACAGAGAAAAAATTGAAACAGCACCATCTTTCAGCATGAAATGTTTCTGGCACTGGTGAGCAGGGTGTGCTGCACCTCTCCCAGCACTCACTGGTTTCCCCGCATTGGTTACAGGAATATTGCTTTTCCCAGCGCTAGATTGTTGTGATAAATACGTGCGTATTTCCTTCAGCCCCGAGTTTTGGCTTCGAGGAATCGATTCACACTGGTCTTTTTCACAAATAAGCTATTACAAGAACTTCAGAGAGAGAAAATAATTTGAGCTTTCAAAATGAATTGGCTGCTGAGATCAGGAGCTGGAAATGTCAGGTGTGGCACCTGCAGATACCCAGAGCTGTCAGGGTCACGTGCAGGCATGGGAGTGAGAACGAGCCTGACTTCCAAAGATGCTGGAAGGAATTCCTGAGAGTTGTTAGCATTTCTGAGAATTGCTCCTGTTTTATTTCTGGTGAATATTTTAGAGCTGAACTGTTAGCTTCTGAAAATATTTGATATTCCATTTAATTACTGAAAATAGGATATAAAACTTAGTTTTTTCTTTGATCTCCTCCAAATGTTAATGAGTTTTGTGAGACATACAAACATTTTCAAGATGCTCAGAAAAATGAACCAGTCTCTGGGATCAGCTGAACTTCTGAAACACTTATTTACCTGTCGAAATCAGGTGGACTCTCCAGTTTTCTAGAGACTTAATGGAATAGAATCACTAATGATTTGCTAATTTTTCTCTTCAGGATTTGGCTATGTCAGGCCTTGAGAATTCAGTGGAAACAGAAATATAAGGGAGTGCTGAGCAGTGGCAGCTGTCGCTGCACACATACAGCACGTGTTGAGTTTACTCTGTGAGTTTCCTGACAGGTTACATATTTCACTTACTGTGCTTGCCTTAGTTCATTGGTCTGAAAAGCAGAAGTAAATCCAGCTCTGCACAGTGGGAACAGGACTCATAAGTTGCAAGATACTGCGCTAACTTTTGAGTTACTTGCAGCTATCACGTATACACACATCATTTCAGAGGCATCCTCCAGGTTTTTGCTCTGAACCCCTCTCAGCTCATTGCTAATGAAACTGGAAGTACACTTGTGAATATTCATAAAATAAACTCTAGTACTGAGAGCTAATCCGGCTAAATCTCCACTAGATTCTATAATTCCACCTATTTGTGACTCACACAAAAGCAGATTTTACCTGCACGGCTTTTAAAATGCCTCAGGTTCGTTTTAGCCTCTTCTTTAGCTCAGAGCCTCCGAACAAAGAGGGCGGGCGCTGGTAACGTGGACTGAAATGAACCGTGTTTGTTTCTCTCAGCTCCTTTTCCGTGGTGCGAGGCTCCCCGAGTGCTGTGTGTTTGGCACTGAACCCACAGGAGAAAGGAGAGTTACACTGTGAAATGGCAGCAGTTACTGCAGCACGGTTTCAGGACAAACTCACAGCTGTCGGCTTTTGGATCAGTGGAGTGTGGAGTTAGTGCAGGGAAAATGTTTAGCCTCAAGAGGGAGAAAGCCAGCTGCCATGTCCATTAGCACCCTTTGTTGACCATCCAAGAACACCGGCAACATCCAAGGCAGCTTTGTCCCAGCTCGCTTTGCTGCAGAAATTGTTGGAAGATACCCAGGAAATGGGCAGAGAATGGCATGGGTAGAAATACAGCAGAGGTAGAAACGCAGGCAGATTTTGAGGTATAGCTTGTTTGATTCTTTGGGCATCCTCAAGGGAGTCTTAAATCGCACCTGTCCTTTCAAAGAGAAGGGGGTCATTGAAGCACCACAGAAGAAAAGGGAGTTACCCCCTTTGCCTTGCATGGTGAGTGCAGAAAGAACAGGCCCCTCAAAAGGATAATCAACAAATTGTGCTAAAATTGGAGCCAGCACTTTCAAAATCCTCAATTAATTTTGGGGCTGAGGATATTGGGTGCTCAATCTGAGCACTCCAGCTGCACTTGAATTATCTGAGAGCGTAGATGCTTGGGATCTCCTAAAATGAGATCCCAGCTGTTTCTGGTTGATAAGTCTAAAATTAGCAATCACTTTTGACAATTTTATTTTAAATTAAAAATTAAGTGCTGCCATTCATTATTTGTATTACATCATAGCACTTGGGAGCCCAGTCACAAACCAGGACACTGCATTATTCAGTACATACAGGCGAGAAACAGGTTAACTCTAAAACTGTGTGTGAGAAACAAAGGATATTTAAGATATGGTCTGTCAGGATTGCTTCAGCATAAACAGTGGCAACTTCTTGCTTTGTCTGTAAAAGTTTTTGCTTTGGTTTGGTTTGTTTTTTTCTGGTTTTAAAAAGGTTCAAAGTTTAAGGAAAGATTGAAAAGAAACAAAAGAGTAGCTCTTTTGGATTGCCTCTCCAGGTAGTGACCTCTCACCCCCTGCATACACTGCTCACCTGGTACGGACAGGTTTCCTTGTCCCTGCAATGGATGGATGTGGCTGTGTTAGTTTCAATGCACTACCAATGGTTCTTCTGCTAAAATTTAGTTTCCTTTTTTTTATCTCTTGTGCTTCTTCTTTGGACTATAATCAACAGATGAAGCATTAGTTCTTTAGAGATTATAGTTGTTGAGTTTAATAGTAACATATCATAAGGGAAGACAGAGAAATTGCTATTGATGTCCAGATAAATAACACCCAATGAGAAATTTCGACTTTAAAAGTTAAGAGAAGTCAAGTGCTAAGTAGAAAAAGGTGCAGTTGACACTGTGATCAAAACTCACATACTAATGCTGTGCATTTGTATTCTGCACTAATTTCCTCTTATGAGCTCTAGGGAGTGTCTGTGTGTGTGTGTGTACGTACAGTTGGGTGTTTTCCTGCACCATGTGCACGGATGAAAACAAAACATACAGGGAAATATCTGAGTGCTTCGTTCTCCTTTTCGCTTTGCACTGCTATTATTTCCTAACTAATTCTTATTGTAACACTGAAGCATTGTATTTCAATCTGTGCAAAACAAGAAAAGCTATTGTTTAAAAAGCAATGTAGAGGCAGGAACTTGTTTGAGTCCTGAGAGAACGTTGTACACATAAAGAACGAAACCCTTGCCAGGTGGTTTGAGTGTGGTTACGGCAAGTCTGCCCAGCACGGCTGGTGCATCCACACTGCTGGAAGGACACACTGCATAAATATGTGCACTTGTGACTGAAGGAGAAATGGCACTGACAGTGCAGGCAAAGAATCTCTGAAGAGCTGGTCACAGTTTGCTGCAGTAAAGGAATGGCACAAAACCTACTGTAGTATAGTAAATGTGTACACTTGCCGTTTCCTCAGCATTTTTACTTTCTAATCAGTTTTTATTTTTGAGACTGAGCTGGAATTGTGAATCTGGTTGTCATATTTGGATGAGACTGGGAAACAGATGTGAATTTTAGCATTCAGATATATCCCAGCTCTCTGACTGGCTGTCTGCTGGCTACTTTTTCTGGGTTTAATCACTTCCTCAAGTATATGACACATTCTTGATCCGGGCCACCAACGTTATTCCATCTTGGCATTAAGTCATGAGGAATTATTCCTCTGTGGAGGTGCAGGTGCAAACAGGAATTATCCTGAGTGCCCATGGCTTTCTAATTCAAATGAGACAATCATAGCAGGTTGTACAAATCCACTAACAGCTGAGAACACCCCTGAAAATACCATGTAAACATCTTACAAAAGTGTCTCTCATGGATCCCAAAAGAGAATTTTTTAACTCTGGAAGTTTCTTGTAACGCTCCGTTTAAAACATTATCTTTACTTCAGACTTTCTTGTCTTCTGCAGGACCCTCTAGCCCTGAAAACCTTTCTTATCCTCCTACACTCCATATTCAGCTTGCTCTTGATTACTGTTATTTCACCACTGTAAGAATTCTACTTCCAAAAATACATATGAAAGCTTTTATTTCTGTGCTATTCAGCAGAAAATAGCCACAGCATGGAGGCCACAGAAAATTGTGGATCTTGTTTGCTGCCTACTTGTATTAAACACTCAAGAACTAAGGCCATCAAACCATTTCCAGCCTCCTCTCTCTGCATCTCCTCTGGAGACTTGACATGGAGCTTTCTGGCTCTAACAAGCCCTTCCACTTGATTTACAAAAGCTGGTCATCCCCACGCTCCAAACCAACATTTGGTCTAATTACTTAGGCACCACCGGGCTCAATGGCTTTCACAATCCCCTCCAGTAGGGCCTTGTCCTGTCAGGAGGAAAGAAGAAAAGGAAGATCGCAGTTCGGCTTTTAAATCTCTTGCTTTCATAAGCAGGATGGCATGAGGAATTAAAAATAATTCTTTTCTAGCTTATCAAGCCTTTGCTTGCAGTTGTGGGTGGGGAACCTTGAGCCAGCCTTAAAAACCATTTTCAGGAACATTCAGCAGTACTCTCAGATCTGGTCAGTTCTCTGAATTTCCAGAGGAGATACTAATCCAGATCCTTCTTCACTCCTGGAGAAGGGGACAAAGACTACATCCAGTGAACTGCCCAAAGGTCAGGTTTATTTAATTGAACTTTTTTCTTTTTCCTTCAGGAATTAGTATTTCTAGATTAGCTGGTTGAGCAAGAAAGGGCAATGTTAGAGGGTCTCTCAGCGGGGCTGAAAGGAGACATTCCATATCCTTGGTTTCCAGGGAGAGACTGTAATTAACTCAAAATTAAACAAATGTTAACAGGGCAGTGTGTCAATAGTCGGATATAACTTTAGTGATTTTTATTTCCCATTAGGTAATTTGGGTACCCTTTAATGGAACTACACTTATATATTTGTTTTGAAGGTGCTGTTAATATAACAAATGTAAAGAGCAAAAACTACATGAAAGTGTTGTCATGCTTGTAATGATGAATATTTTTATAAAGTAGAGACGCAGTCAGTGGGCAGAGAGGAGGTTTTTTTGGTTATTCAACCAGGCCTAACAGCAAACATAGCTCTTTGGAAATGTTTAATGTGCTGACATTTTGCAGCAGGAAAATGAAAGTGATATTTTCTCTATGGAGTTTAATTTCAGCACTTTCATACTAATGGTTGACAGTTTTCCCTCACCGTGGACCTTGAGCATCCCTGTAGCCCCCTTCTGAGAGCAGACTCGATTGGTGAGATACAGAAATTTGGTGTAGCATCATTTGTATCTCTCTGCTTGTGCGATTTTCAGACGTTCAGTTGTCCACCTCTACAACATGTTAAAGAGTTGCTCTCGTTGCACAGCCGATCAGCAGCTTTTGCAGACAGTTAATTTCCCCACCAGCCTTTCCCCAGCCCAGCCACCAGAGTCCTTGCAGTGCCCCTCCACTGCTCGGGGTGGCACAAAGCAACCCGAGGCAGAGGCTGGGAGGGAGAGGCTTTCTCTGCACTCCGCTTTTCTGCACGCTTTCTTCATAGTATTGATGGAGTTAGAGATGTGGATTTATGTCAGAAAGGTCATGTAATCTGATTTCTATATCTGTGCACACAGATGGGTCTTTATCTCATTACTCCTGTCTGAGAAGAATTACTTATTTTTATGAGCAGTGTATTTTGGAAACCCATTCAGTCTGGGTTTAAAGATTTTGGGAAATGAGAATGTACAAATTCGCTTGATCGTTCTTGCCAGTGATTAATTGATGCTAATGTAACATGTCATTGGATTAGAAAAAGGAAAAAATACTCGGACGTGACTATAATAGGGAAATTCTCAGCTTCAGAAATGATAGATATTTCATTGTGTTTAATTTTCCTTTCACTTATGAGTTACTGGAAATTTTCTGATAAACTGAGTTGGAATTGGATGAGTTCTAGTAGCTCAAGGATGTAAAGAGTAGTAAATTTTGTTAACTCTTCTGTCCACTACCTAAATAACATCAGAGCAAGGGGGCTGTGGATTTGTTTCTTATTTTTATATTATTTTTGGTGTTTTGTTTGGGGGTTTTCCTTTCATTTTTGTTCCCTGTAATGGGAGTGATAGAACTAAGTGATATCTGGGGGGTTTTTTGCAATTGTTTACAATCTTGTAGATGTATTTTCAGTAGAATTCACATAAACACCAACACAAGATGTATGTTTAGGAAACAGCAGTTTGTGCAGAGCAGAGTTCTCTGAGATTTCAAAAATCTAACTGGGATGTTTCAAGTAATGTTTAGGTTTTGAACTGAGACTTTGCACAGGACAAATTTCTCTGCCAGAGATGTGGAACTCCGGTGTACATCTAGGACTGTTTATTAAATAAAATAAAATAAAAAGTCTTTATTGTGCCATTCACAATTTGAAGACAAAAACCCAAAGCCAACCCACAGTGTCAGAAGAGTTTATTGCTCTGAATTTTATGATGTCTTCCTTACAAACTGTGATTTTCTTTTTGTCTGAATGAAAGAATATCATGTATTCTCCCAATTCAAAACGCGTGAGACCAAGCAATTCTGTGGGTTTTCCTCATCAGCTCTTTTAATAATTTCCTCGCTGCTGTAGAGAAATGGGAACATAATGGGCAAAAACATTCCGGGGAACGCAGCTAAAATTTCACATGGTGATGGCAAGCCCCGGAGGAGAAATATTTCCATCACAAAGTGTTCTCTTTTCCAGGAATCTTTGAAGTCTGTCATAGGACTCCACATTCAAAAATCATCCTGCTTTGTTTCTCTTTTAAATTAATCATTTAAACATTTTTGGGGGGCTTCAAGTGTTTACTGGGTGATTATTAAGACACTCAAGTACTGAAGAAGACTCATGAGGCTATATATTTACCCTCATAGCCTTTTTATATTTTATTTCGACAAACCATCAATTGGAATTTTTAATTCAGGCTATTCTCAAATGTTACAGCGGTTTTACACAGTATATTATCAAAGTATCAAGTCCTTTGATGAGGGTAATTAAACATGGCAAGTTTGTTTCCATAGCCCTAAGTCTGTAATTGCTCAGGCTTTCCTTCTCTTCCGTGACTGACTTCAGCTCCATCCCCTCCTAAACGGGATATTTATCATCAGAATGTATGATAAACAATTATATTTTGGAATAGGTAATAAACGAGGGGACATTAGAAAGGGAAATCACAGATTAAAAAAGGGCAGTTTTACACTGATTTTTGATGAGAGTTGGCTGGTTAGAACGTGAGTTTCATGCATCTTTTATTTGGGATGACAGAGGAACTAAAAAGGACATCCCTATTTATATAGAAAAAATACTTGATGAAGTTACATGAATTAGGTGCCGGCTGTTATACTTGTGGGATCCTTTGCCCTGTCCTTAGGTTGGCACCATGTAAGGGGGATTTTTCCTTTTGCAGCCAGGAGTGGTGAGCAAGTCACTAACAGTCTCCAATGGTCTTGGTGTCACAACACGGGATCTGCTTTGTGACACCCCCCTGCCTGATCCTTCTCCTTTGCTCTCTCCTTGGCTCAGCGTGCTGAAATTGCCCACTGTCGTGCCCTTGATTTTGGCATTGGGATACATCCTAGCAGAGATTTCAATTCACAGAGCATGGATTTGGGGAGAAGTTAACAAATTACAAGAATTTTAATAAAGGCAGCAGGGATAGCTGAGGAATAAGGTTTGGATTTAATGCCTGTGCCAGGGAGTGCATTAACTGGTAAAAAATAAAAGCATGTGAAATGGCACACTACTGACATGAGCTGATTATGATAATGCCTTAGAACAAATTTTTGAAAATCAGATACTATAAAAATATACCATTAACTTTATGTTAATAAAATATTTTGCTTGATGCCTTTTAAATTATTCATTTGAAGTAGTCTAAAAATATAAAAGAACTCTTATTATCATTCAATTTACATGATTACTTTAAGTTCACTTTTTTGGTTTAACATAAACAGAGTATAAAATCCCCATCAAGATTTTAGATATTTAAAATGTATCCTTTTTATGCAAAAATTGGAGCCTGTTATGATGTTAAGGTTGTCATTAGTATAAATATAACTCCAATTTCTGATTTGGAACTATTTTACACATAGAAATTACTGCGTTTGCTGATTTGACTCATTATTTCTGCTTTGATTATTCATGTGCTCTTTCGAAAAACAAAGTTTTACAAAATAAAAACTACGGGACTCCATCAATTGCCTTAATATTATTATGAGCCTTTCTTCTAAGCGGTGCAGGAACGGAGGGAGGCAGGGAAGAGACATTTGGCTTGTTGAATATGGGAGTTGTCATTTTTGAAGCGAGCTGAGCTTGTAGGATCCGTGGCATCAGCGCGGGTGTGGGTAAGGCAGGATTGGATTGCCCAAAGCAATTCAGAGTGGAGCAGGGATGCTTTCCTGGGGTAGAAGCCCCCACCAGGCAGAGCAGGGAGGCTCCTTGGCCTCTCTGCTTTATCTGCTGCTGCCCGAACTGGGCAGTGGTGATACCTGCTCCTCTGCCTGTGTGAGATCACCCGTTTGTACAGCTCTCTGACCTTTACCGTCACTGTCATTTCCTAGCATTGATGGCAGCTTCTAGAGCCTCAGATGGCTTTTTGTTTTCCCTTCATCTGTTTCTATTTGACTGTGAAATCTACTTCCTCTGACTGGAAAGACAATTTTAAAGCTCCGACCTGTCTCATTTTGGGTCTGATTCCACCGTGTTTGTGAACGCTCAGTCACTCCAACACCAGGACCCCCCTGGGGGTGCCCTCAGCGAGACCCCCCGACTCAGCGAGCAGTGGGGAAAGGGCGGTGGTGGTAAAAGTCAACTCTCAGCGCTGAGTTTGGTGGGGAGGAAGGGAATTTGATTCCAGACTTCCTCTGGAGAGCCGTGCGCAGAGAGGATTGTGAGGCTGGGGAGATAAACCTTGGCAACTGGAATGAGGCCACAGAATGAATAAACCAGCTTTGCAGTCATTCACAAGGGATAGAGCCTGAAATCAACTCAGCCCTGCATTGCCATCAGCCAGCATATGCAGGGGATTCTCACAGCTGCTGTGCTCCAGCCTTGTTTATTGGGGGAGGTCACAGAAAATAGATGGTTTCATTTCTTATTTCTAAGAGTCATCTCCATTTTCTGTGCTCGAGACTTAATCCCCACCAAAGCCACTCTGGCTGAGAAACACTAGACAATGTTATTTCCCTCTGATTAGCACTTTTCCCCAAATGGTTGTTTAATCTCCATATCTAGGTTAATTTGAAATAGCAACTGAGAACACAGAGACTTCCAAGAAGGAAGGAAATGTATTGCTTTGCTAAAAACTGAGCTTTGCAAAGTGAAGCCATTCGGGATGAGGTGTTGGCTATTAAAAGGCACTTGCTGTGGCTGATACCAGTCACTATTCACAAGAATTTACAGACAGAGAAAAGACAGTAATTCCTAAGGGGAGGGTCGGAAGGAAGTTTGTGTAATATATGAGTCACTGAAACTGATAAAGCCTGTTGAGGATCTTTCTTTCTTTAAGCTCATTCTTTAATCTCTTTCTTTAAATCATCTTGAGATGCATCATATCAGGTCGTGTCATCCAAACAGGGACATGGTGCAGTGATGGGCTTGGCACTGCTGGGTTAACATTTGGACTTGATGATCTTAAAGGTCTTTTCCAACCTAAAGGATTCTATGATTATTTCTCGTGACACCAGTTTGGATCCACTAACAGTTGTTTTTTTAAAAAACTACATCATTACAAAAATAAAAAACCCTCAGCAAAGGAATTTCAGACCTATTTCCACCTTCCATTTTCATCTTTTGTTGTACAACTGTCCTAGGTAAAAGAAAAAAATGTGAAATCTGGCTCTTGTGCACTTAGTGCACTCTCTTGTACAGCACATAACCCTACTAGCTGGAGAGAAAGCAGGATGTTATGCAACAGAGTGTTTTTACTTTGTGCATTAGTTTCTGGCTCCAGGGGTTTTTAAAGTTTAATTTAGTTTCTTTTTAAGCTCTATTTTCTATGTTATTTTATTCTCCTTTTCTTTTGGTCAGCACTCGCAAGACTCACGCCAAGGTGTGAAGCATTCTGTGTTGTTTTGCAGCAGCGTTTGTCTCTGTGGGAGGAATGGGAGTTTGTTTCACTGGCAACTCTGAAATCACCACTGGGTCTGTCATGTGGTTAAGCTGCAGATGCTTTGCATGAGTTGCTTGTTTGAACTGCATGAAATGTCCCTCTGGACTCTGCTGCTATTCGGAGGAATATATGCACTATCAGTCACACGAAAACCAATTCATGTTGTACTTTTCTGTGACATTAATCCTCACTAGCCATAGGTTGGGTTGTACAGTTGAGCTGCTCCTTCAGGTGAGGGGAAGGAGATGCGCCAGTGGGATGCAATACTAAGCTATAAGCAACCTTTCACAGGCATCACAGAGCCTGGCTTAACCTCAGGAGATACCACTGCAGATAGTCAGGGATGGATGGGAAAGAAAATCCTCACACACTACCTGATGGCAAGTGTCGTATCAGAAAGGAGAATTTTCTTCTCCCTCAATGGATTGCCAACGCAAGAAGGTTTCAAATAAATACCATAAGCAGTTTCCTCCTTTATAGTAATTTTTAAAAGCTACATTCTCTTTTTCAGAGGAGGATAAATAAAACAGATGCCGTGGCGGTCAAGCTGCCTTTCTTCAGCAGTGTAACATTTTTAACTGCAGCCATGCTTGATGTGAAAGCCACAGGCGATGCTGCAGCTTGTTGTTGATGGTTTGTCACTCATCGAGTTTCCCTGGCACAATTTATGTATATGCAAATACAACTCCTTGTCATGCCTCTAGATATTTTAAATGTCAAAAAACTCTGGTTACCCTGTACAAGAGCACAGCTTACAATCCCTGCATGGCACACGGCTCAGGAGGAGACTGCAGAGCAGCTGAAACTGTAGCAATAGTTCACATCCAAAATACTGAATACATCGAGGGGGAGAGTTTATTATCTTTACGAATTTAGGGCTCACGAAAGGTGTGCAGTTATCACATCAGATCTCTAATTATTGTTAACCTAAGACACCAGGACATTGTGGTTAGAGACAGCAGGGCAATGTTTTCAGAAAGTTTGTTCTTTATTTCAATACTGAAAGGAATGGCTGCATTTTCAAATATTCTCATTATGTGAGATATTGACCACTTTCAAATGTCTGCATAGAAATGCCAGAAGGGGAAACCTTGAGTGCTGAATCCTGGGTAGATCTCCCATTTAACCTTATCAAACTTTAGAATTCTGAAAATATACCATTTTGTTACTCAGATTCATTATTGAGCTGGCTCACAGATTTTTAAATTTAATATATTCAGTCTTATTTTAAAAATGCTGAATAATATTTTAGATTCCAGAGGCTGACAGTCTAATTGAATATTGGGATCCTATTAAAATGGGTTATTTAATTTGACATAAAATGCATGGATGGCCTGAACAGGAGGACAGAAAGCCAGACTGGTTCAGCCTCTAGGTAAATAGTACAGTGAAGGACCTAGAAACATATCTGAAGGCAACAGGACTTTGCTGTGTCAACCCCAAGTCACAGATGAGATGCAGAAATGTATTACTAATGAGCTGGTTTAATGCAGAAACAACAGCTTTGGAGTGAAAACCTGGGAGCCAACCTTGTAGCAATAGCTGGCTTTCTACCTTCCGAAAGTTTACTTTTATCTTCTGGCACAACACTCAAATTTTAAGACTGAGAGTCCCATTTGCTCCTCAGATTCTCGTGCAAGAGCCAACCCGATGCATCAGTGGTCTGGATGAGAAGGCAAGCTGTCCCCTGTTGTCAAGACCTCTGTGATGGTCTGGCGAGAGGCCGTGGCACCCACGTGGATGTGGGGTGTGGCATCACCTGGAATGGTGGAGCTTTGCCTTCCTGGGGAGTGACTGTGCCAGGGCAGAGCTGTGATGTTGCCCTGCTTGGTTTTTTGGCACCTGCTCCCGTGTGAGTGACCCTGGCTTGGAGCACAGGCTCTGGGCAGCAGTCTGACACCTGCACCCTGAAACTGTTTGCCCATGGCAGCTTTATTTTATGGGTGTGGAAATTGCTCGGCTCTGACATTTACAGTATGATTGTTGCTCTGCTCAGATCCTTCCCTGATCTATTGATCTGTGCTCTCTGTTCTCCTCACAAAGTATTCCACCCGCGTTCAGGACTCCCTGAAATCAGTGAAAAGCATCCCAGTCATATTTTGATGTAAATGGAGGATTCTCAAAGGGCTGAAGGGTTGTGGTGCCTGTAGGAAAAAACATGACCCCGCCCCCAATTCTGGCAGAATTAATCCAAAAGCAGAAGCACCTCCTGCACAAGCTTAAAGCGCAGGCTCACGTTCTGAATTGGTTATCCCCTCTCATTAGCAGGCTTGGAGAAACAGTCAGATTTGAGAGGGAGCTGCTGTGCACAGTGCTGGAGAATGCAGCTTTTGGGGCCACCCCACACCCTCCTGGGTGTGAAATACTGGAGGCTGGGAAATGATCCCACGCCACCCGAGCTCAGCTGCTGAGAGTCTCCTGTGCTGTGCTGCCACCAGGCTCAGCATAGGTAGGTCTGTCCTAAGGGAGGGGCCCTGTACTTCCCCCTCTGCACCACCACGGGAATGTAGAAAAGCAGATCATGTAGAAATTAAACAGCAGTTTGTAAGTCTAAAATATATAAAACAGGGGAGTTATATATAATAGTAAGCATAACATCTAGCAGTAAATCCCGAATCGGTTTTTAATTGGAGAAGGAACTGATTAATGATTTCTCGCAGAAGTTGTGCAGACGCAGGTCAGGGTGGCAGTGGCCCAGATTTTTTCGTTTCAGCACTCTAAAAGTTTAGTGGCAACATGACATTATTTGGGGAGCTGTAGTCCAGCTCTCAGCTGGTACATGTCTATATTACTGAACATAATGACAGATGTTTTTCTTCTTATTTGCCACGAATAGAAGCAGAAAAGCGCTCACCAGTGAGGGAATGACTTCCATACTAACTCCCATACTCCCATACATCATCCTTTCACTTATTTGGAGAAGTGAAATTTCTCACTCAAAAGAGCCCAGGCTGTTGGGACTTACAAAATCTGTGCTGATCATGACGATAACAGACTGTGCAATACATGGGAAAAATATTTTGCCAAAAGCTTTGCTAGCAAAAAGAGATTTACTCCATTTATAGAGTTTCAGACCTCAGACACTACTAACGTTCTCTTCAGGAAAGAGACCCTCATTGAAATATAACATGGATTTCTTCAAACAACACGGAGAGTAAGATGGTAGGAGGAAAAAAAAGTTTTACAGGAACTGCTTATTTATTAACCAAGGCACCCAGCCGGCCTCGTGTACTCTGGAAATGGATCGGATGTGCTGGCAGAAGATCAAGGATCATATAGAAGCTTAATGTGAGTTGCCATTTTTATATAGGATTCTATCTCATAAGTATTAAGAAGAAGCCATTCACAGCTGCCTTAAAGGAAGAGAACAGCCGCTCCTCAGGAAGCACAAATTAACAGGAACATGCAGAAAATACTGGAATTCATGTTGGATGCCAAAAAGTAAAAAAAAAAACCCAACCAAACCATGAATCTGTGAATAAGAGCTTCTTACGGCTCTTGCAAAAGAACACTTTTAGAGCAATTTGGAACGGAGTTAAGTGTGCTGACAAATGCTTCCTGGAAATAGTCAGAATTGCGAAGGGGTTTGTGTTGTTTAAACACATCTGAATGTTAAGGATAGAACATATATATGAAGAGAAGGATGAAAAAGGAAAAAAAACCCCACACCAAAACTAAAGAAACTAGTGCTAAAGAGAGGAAAAACTCATAAGAATCAGATTGAAAATGATTGTTAGTGTTTACCATTTCTCCTAGGAAGTTAGAATTATTTTCAGATGGTATTTTTATTAAAGACTCTGCACAATGCAAAACATTTGGAAATTTGTAATGTAATTTCATGCTATTTCCTCCTCTTAGTGTAGCTGTTCAGTCATAAACAGAAAGGGATGCCTAACATTTCCTCATGCTTTAGATAGAAGGAAAAATCAATGACTGGGAGAATTCTCATGGAATTTCTGTCTTCCGCCTTCATTTCCAGAGGATCAATGAAACTAAGGAAAGGAAAGGGTAATATAATTGGTAATATAAAAACTTGTTTGAATCTTAATGACTTACTAATTGCATCAGTGACTGTCGAGGGTCAGGTGCATAACAACCCTTTTTCTCAGACTCACATATCCACAACCAACAGCTGCTGTTTGTAGAAGGATTATAGAGCTTACAGACCGTGTGGGACGTGAGTTTGGACATTCCAGGCCTGGCTCAAGAGATGATATCTTAAAAAGTCAAGTGGAGGGTGAGCTTCCCCTGGTGTGCCTGTGGGACACTGGGTGGACCCAGCTGTCTGCACCCAGTCACAGCAGACACTCCTCCTCTGTGACATGTTCATGTTTTCTGCACAGCTGGTCATGAATAAAAAGGGTGGATGTCCTCAGTGATAGATATTATCCATCCCACTGGCTAATGAACCAAGTTATCCTGACCCCTTGGTTGTCTCAAGTACTTGTGCTGCAGCTGTAATCCTGTTGTGCCTCCAGCCCACCTGCTGTCGTTGGAATAGATGTGTTGGTTGGATGCAAAATATTCATCCCCTTGGAGCGAACGGGGTGGCTCTGTCCTGTACTGGAGAAGCAAGGCCTTTTATAAATAGCAATAGAAGATGTATCTGAATAAATTCTTAAATAAAAACATCCAAACTTGCACTTGGTGTTAGCTACAAAAAACCCACTCATCTCTTACTGTTGAATTCTGGCCAGAGGTCATTTTTTCAGAGCTGATTCCCATTCTTCCAGAAAGAATAGGTATTAATCTTTAAAGTCATATTTACAAGTAACCTACATAAGACCTGCTGCTGGCTTGAATTTTCATAAGGCATTCTTTTATGAATTCCGCATTCATAAAATGTCTCGGCAGTTGTAGGTTGGGTATTTGGATGTATCATGTCTGGTGCAATGCATTTTCCGTTGTAAATGAGAGTCTGTTTACAAGGCCTGTCCCCCAGGAAGCCGCAGTAAACAAGATATTGTCTTCATTTGAAACATATTCAGCTAAAAAAAAAATGGATGATAGGGGTCTTCCTACTTTTCAGGGGGTTTCTCCTTTTCTTTTTTAAACTCTGAATTTCTCACCATTTATTCTTCACCAACTCCTAATGCACTTTAATATTTTCACTTATTTAAGCCTACATAAACTACTGCCTTTCCGAATATTCAGAATTTTTAGCTTTACACAGAGAGAAAAAGTCTCTGCTCAAATATATAACTGAATATATATTGCTAAACCAGCAGCACTCAGCTGAGTGTAATAGCCCAAAATGACTTGTGCTGTTACAGTTCATAAAACCCTGCTCATCTGACAAGGAAACCTCCACCATAAACTTCACGCAAGTGGAATCTGGCTGTCTAACATTGCCAGTCCCCTAAATGCACTTTAAAGCAGCATCTGATTTTTCAGCTGCCTCATAACCTGTACCAGACTCAAATAGCCACACTGCTCTCTGTTCAGCTTCTGCTTGGTATTTGCACTCCATATATCTGAATGTGGCTTATATATAGATAGTAAATAAAATATTTACCATTTATGGTCCTTTTTACTTTTTTTTTTGGTTTGTTTGGTTTTTTGGTCAGTTTGGAACTCTTAAGCGTGTTGAGGAAAAAACCTTAATGTGACCAGAGTTACTTCAGTTGCGTGTGCTGTTGTCATCCAGTTGGGTGCAAGTCAATCTGCAAGGACTGATAATGGGCAGCTAGAGAGAGGGATCACATTTCTACAAGTCCAGGAGATTTTATTAAAACTGCTAATTTCTTCTCTATTTATATGCCTATAAAATAAACAGCGTATCAAATTTAATATCTATATATAATTGATTATCTGATACAAATGGTAGCCTTTGTTCCAAATTCATAAGCATTATTCTAATTTATAATTATACTGATATTCTCCATTGTGAGACAAACACAATAGCAATTCTCATATTATTAAAAAAATATATGAAATCTAGAGAACAATTATTGACTGTAGTTGCCTGTAATCTTCCAGAATCTTTTTTCTTTTTGTGTAGATACTTTCTTAGAAATACATTAATAAAGAGCAAATCTAAACAAGATAAGAAGAAAACATTGGAAGCCTTCTCAATATATTTTTTCCTCACAGCAGGAATTACAAAATAATTTTGTTTCTTTTTTCCAGTTCTTTGCTGTTGCCCAGCCAATACCTGAGGGATCACAGACAAACCTGAGAGTAAGTAATTAAAATTCAAAGCTTCAGCATTCAGATACTTTTTATACTGTCTTTTGCTTCCAACTAGCAAGGAATTTTCCAGACAAGCTTTTAATTAACAGGTGACTTTAATTGATATGTGAGCTTTCTGTAAATGGGCAGGATATCAGTGAGAAGTAGGGGAGGACTCTTTCATATTCACAGTTTAAGACCGTTAGTTTATTTGCACATCGATGAATCTGTTTTCTTTAGTGAATAAATAAATCTGAAAATACAAGGATGGGAAAGAGCTGGGGCAGAGTTAACGAGAGTGATGCTGACCTGGCTAGCACAGGAGACTCTGCCTCAGCTCTACCTGGCAGAGGTTAGCCTGTGGTCTCAAATGAAAAACAACCGATGGGAATTCACAGGCACCAGAAACAGCCTGCTGTGCTTCAATAAACTTTATTGATTGCGTTAGGTTGGGCCTAATTTCACCTAAGTTCCCCATCTAAAATACAGGTGGCCGCTGGACTTGTATTCCAGCGAGTGGGGAGTCAGAAGAGTTGTTGAACCCGCCTTAAAATGAGAAGAGTCGCCTTCTGTTGGTGTCTAAAAGCCTGGGGTCAAAATGCCTTAAGTCGTTAGTGTTTAACATGAATCTCCTTTGCTGCAATTTCAGAATGCTTGGGTTGGTTTTTTTTGGCTTACCGGGGTTATGTGTGGGTTGAGTTTTGGGGGGCTTTTGAAAGGGTTGATTTCTGAAAGCAGCCCAACACATTGTGGGATTTGATCACGTAGTCTTTGTTGTGAAATCAGCTGCTTCAGGAGAAGAAGCCATGCAGTGCACTGGGGGCGTTTTATGAGTTCCAGAATCAGCCAGTCAAAGAGGTTCTTGTGATTAAGGCAGCAGTGGGACAGCACACCCATTTGTTCATTAAAAGGTTTATTTGCCCCTCCATCATTCCTGCTCCAGCTCCATGAGTCTGAGGGGAGAGCTGGGGAGAAACTGGTGTAGGGTAGTTAACATGCTCTTGACATGGAGTTCCTCATTTTCACCTTCCTGATGCTATTTTTAAATATTTTGTTTTATACTTACTTGACTCAGCATAGTTATGTGTGTAAGAAAGGGATTTCCACCTTGAGCAAGAGTAACCTAATTGGGTATTTAATATAAAATTATCTTGTAATTGGATTGTGCAAACTCCACCAGGAATATTTATAAATTCTTGCATTCATGTGAAGACAGCCTAGCTTTTCTCTGTGAGTATTTACTCTGTGAAATACAATCTTTCAAGGAACCAAAATGTAGAGATTATTATCGCAAAGTGTACTTTCCAGTGAGGTGCATTTCTTGTAATAAACATTAAAATCATGCCATCATTTCAAATAACTTTTAGAATTTCCCATTATATAATTCCTTGCAGGTAAAACTAAGGATATGCTTAAATATGACATGATATTGCATTTGTAAGGAAAAACCAAGCTGTTTTCTGCTGCAGAAAATATCAGGTATATATTTTAGGAAAAATGTCAAGCTGTCTTTCAAAAGGTATTGGTGTCCCTTCCAAAGGGAAGAGCCTTTCCTGGGGGCTCTCTGGTGGGATGGAGACAGGAGACAGCTCGTGTCAGTGTGTTCTTCAGTGGAGGGACAGTCTCGTATGCAGCACCGGGGCTCCCCTGGGATCACATTATTCTGGCTCTAGGGTGGCCTTTGGGTTGGTTGCAGTCAGCACGTTGTAACTTTGATGGTTGTGTTTGACAGTGAAGTGGGGGGTTGTTTCTTTTAGTTTTGGAGTGGTTTTTGTTTGGGTTTTTTATGTTTGTTTGTTTTTTAGCGTGGAGTTGAATCTGGGGATTACTTGGAGTAAGCAAAGGGGAGATTTTCATTATTTTCCATATAAGACCTCTGAAACGCAGGTTTAGGATGTTGCCTTTCTGTCTTCATGGTTTATTTTGTTTGGTATCAATTACATTTATTCTTTTCCTGTTTGACATAATAATAAAAAAAAAGGCCAAGTGGTGGGAAAGGGCTGTGCAATGTCATGTGCTGATGCTACTTCAACTTAACTCCATCTCTCGGCGTATGAAAACCTTCCTGCTTCATCAAAAGCACAGCTCATTTAATTAGACCCTCATTTCCATGAGTCCCCCAGTCCAAATGCATCCTCCTGTCAAATGGGCTTGCCTTTGGGAGCTGCAATCCACCAGAGCCATGGCACAGGAAGGGAAGCTCTAGCTAGAGACGCATTTTGTTCTCCAGTTCCTAGTGCCTGCTAAACCAGCTCCCATACTTTTCATTTGTTCTGTGTATTTAGTTCTTTAGAAGCAAACATGAGCAATGATTGCTACCACACAGCTATACATGTATAATTAGGGTTGTGTTGGAGTACGTAAACTTAAATTTTGAGGTTCAGACAAGAACTTGAGAACTCAACCACCCATCTAATTACCAAACCCTCATTCCCGTGCGCTGACCAGCCAGGGAACGTGCCTCTCTTTCCTTCTGAAACAGATGGAGCTTGCAGTGTGCTGTAAGGTCACCAAATTCAAGCTGTTACAAACCAAAAACCCATTCCAAAGTTGTTCAGCTCTCCCAGAGACGGCTTTGCCAAGCACCCCACTCTGCTGCAATGTGGAGGAGCCGGCACAGCGGTGGCACAATGTCACTGAGTGGCCGGGAGCCTGATCTAAGTCACTGCTTGGGACCCATCCAAGGAGCAGGGAGCAAAGGCTTAAAGCCACCTTTAACTTCCCGGGAGCTGAATTTGGCATCGTAGCACTAACCCAAAGAGCTGGCTCAAAGCTTTATGGAATTGTAGAATATGTGAGAGCAAGCTGTGAAGATTTAATCCAGATAATATCACAGTGGTATAACGATGGGCTGGGGTAGCAACTGGGAGATTTGGCAGGGGCTGTGTTGTAAAATGGCCAGCATTTCCTTCTCCGGGGTTATTATTTCTTTGTTAAAATACAAGATAGGTTGTTAAAACAAATATTTTCAAAGTATTTCACCATATAGTGAACAGTGAGCACCGCTGTACACTGAGAAACAAATTAATGAATCAAACATTGTAGCACTATCCACAGGGGCTCATTTAAAAGCAAATGCATGACAGAGCTGGAAACCAGCTTAAATGCAAATGAGCCAATGTGATGAAATCTGTAATGTTTGATTCATTAATTTGTCTCTCATCATACAGCAGTGATCATTGTTTAGTGTGTGCTACTAATGAAAGACCTTTATAGGCAAGGATTTCCAACTTTCCAGATGAGCTTTACTTTAAAGTACAGTTCTGTCACAAAACCTCTCATGACCATGAGATTCTTGCATTTGTGCTAATTAGTTTCATAGCAAAGTAATATTTAAGATATATAGTAGTTTCCTTGCTATGTAGGCTAGCAGATGGAAAGAAGGAGAGCCAGCATCATCTGATCCTCTAGTTTTTCAAAGGCCACCAGCAGCTAATATGTTATAGTTAAAAGGAGAAAAACACCAGAAAAAATAAAATCTTGGCTCTGTGATGAAACAGAAAAGGGCCCCCTCCCAGTCTTCAGAAACAGTTACATTCCAGATTTTAACCTACTGTAGAATCATGATTGAACGCCCAAAAAAGGTGGAGGAGGGTGGTCAGTGTTGTTGTTTCCCTTTTGTAGAAGTCAAACCATGATATGTCAGTTTGATCATTATATTCTGGTAATGTTTATTCAGTTCTGCAGAGCAGGAACATCAGCCTCTATTTGTCTGCTCCTTAACCCTCAGCCTGGAGTTTGATTCTCAGTCATTCCACATGACTGGAAGATTGGGGAAGACAGAACAGAAAAGAATTGTTAAATTAAATAGCCACTGTAAAGCATATCATAAAATTTATCAATTTGAGCTGTAATGGCAAAATAAAAAAAATTCTACCTTGGCTTTTACAGCCTNTTTTTTGGTTGGTTTGATTTTTTTGGTGTGTTTTTTTGTGATTAGGAATGATCTCCACATGACATTTCTGAGAGACAGGTGGCAATAACCTCACGATATACCAGAAAAAAAGAAAGAAGAGGTCTTTTGTAGCATATCAGCAGCACATAATAAAAAATTGGCTCTGTTAGGAGTCACATTTCTGGGATTGCTGTTCCAAATCCAAACATACACCAGGCCAATCTGTCTATTTATTTCCATTCTGTATTTACAGTGGGGTGACATTTATGCAAGTACAGTGCTAATTGCCTTGCAGATACCTCTCAGTATTGACAGCTACAATTAATCACAAAGCAGGTACACTCTTGATTTAAACATTCCAATTTTTATCACATCACCATGGAAATGTGAACTATTTACCAGCTTCTGAAGCCATTTTTTTTCTGACAGGACAGTTGCTGCTCTCTTGGCTTTTTCTGAGATTGCAAACTAAGATGTCAAATATTGTCTGCTACAGAACAGCCAGGTCTTGGGGGCAACTCGGGAAGGTTGTAATGTCATTAGTAATGACACATTACGGGTTTCTCTGTGAAAATGATTGTCTAAAATAATAGAAACTCTGGTCCTGCTGTAAACAGAATTTGGTTTTTATGGCTCCCTACATACTGGAGCAAAACAAAACACACTTTTTCAACGGCTACGAAAATAACTTGAAAATGAGGATTGAAGTGGGTGTTTGGAAGTGTATGGATCATGATAAAGATTTCCTCAGTGAAACATTTCTGGAGTCTTCTGTCCTTAAAGGTGGAGTAAGCTGCCAGGATGACATTCTGGAAAAGCAACTAACGAAAGAAAAAAACCCATGTGCAAAGATATTAGAAAGTAAATTCCATGAATATTTCATTTCTGTTTTCATCTAGCATTGAACGTGTGTTAGACTTCAATTTTTTTGCTTAAATCTCTTTTTCCATATATAGCTTTTTCTGTGCTAGCCACTTAGTTTTCAGCTTACCCGGCACCATTTAAACTCCATTTCTGCCTCCCATCCTATCTTAGTATATCTCAGTGGTGCTATTTATTCTCTCTGGATTCAAAATTATTTTGAAATGTCTAGGAAGAAAATAGCTAATTTTTTAGTCCATTAATAGCCAGTTCTGTTCTGCTAAAGCCAGTGGCACAAATCCTCCTTGTGCCAGTGATTCAGAACCGAGACCTAAGAATGCTCCAGTGTATCTTGCATCAAGCCATATCTTTACCTGCCTGTTTTTCCTTTAATCCAATTAAAAATAACTTTCGTAGCTGTTTTTGAACTTAGCAAACCACTATTTTGTGCAATCTTCTACCCTAGAACCAGTATGACATTGAATTACCCATTCCACATCCCTCTTTTGAATGCATTGTCTCCTGTTGTCTGTGGTTAGAAACACAATATCGAGTGGGCTTTCCACCCAGGGCACGATGATTTGTGTGGCTTCTCTCTGAGAAGACAATTGTGCATTTTCTGGGTAGGCATGGGAGCAGTGTGATAAAGAGCTGGGCAGGGGGGCTCTTGTGCCTTCCAGCTGAGAGGAAAAGTGCAGGTGTGCTGCTGGAGATACAGGGTGAGGGTGGGGAGCCGGCTGGAGATGGCCAATGGTCTGCAAATGCTCCTTTGCTTTAATCAGGGAACTGGTGGCATGTTTCAGCACCAAAGGGTTAACGCAGTAATAGCAGGGACAGCGCAAGTTAATTTTGTGCTTAGTGGGATTTGGTTTTGTCTCTCCTCTTTTGTATTGTTGTACAGTTCATTTCTGTCTCTTATAGTCTTTGAAGTCTTACCTAGCATGCTGTTTTATTCTTCAAAACCAGTTTTGGCTTGTTTCGAGATTCACAGCTTCGTTGTGGCTCTTATGTTGATGAAGCATTTTCTCCTGGTCATGTTTATTTCCATTTGTGGATCTATTGCTTCTCTCCTGAATGTTGTTCCATTTCTTAGCAGCCTCTTTTCACCATCTCTTTTAGCATGTCCAATCCTTTACATCAGTCTTTTGGAGGGTTTAATTCCTCAATTCTTCAGCTGATGGTATCAGGCCTGTTTATGTTACCAGGCACAGCCAAAGAATTATAACTCGAATGCGCCGTTCCGCTTCATGCACATGTTTATTAGTAAGCCAGTAATGTTGTAAGAAGTTGCACCAGTCATTGCCTGATGTAGTGTGCAAAAATTACAGTAGAGTAATTCAAAAATGTGTTATCTCAAAAGAACTCCCTCGTCAAGCTACAGCAGGTGGTTTTAGCTAGTTAAAGAAAACTTTCTAAACTTTCTTTCCTTAGGTTATTTTAAGGTATTGGAGAAGCTTTACAAACCAAAAGGTGTTATTGCTAAACAACTGAACTAACTACTTCACAAGCCACTAGAGATTTTATTTCAGCATTTTCCAAAGTGTTTCCACTGAACAACAAAATGTTGCACTTCTCTCTTTGCTCACGTTCTCTTTTAATGTTATGTAAAGTAGCTTTCAAAAGGGACAGTCACTACTTGTAGTCCAAAGTCTGTATCCAAGGACATTTTTAGTTTTTTTCCATGAAGTGTTTAGGAAATTACTTTGTAGTATATGTACAGGCGTGAGAAAACAAAGAAACTGGAGAACACAGAAAAGATTTAAAATTAATATAAAAGTTGCAGTTGCTTAAAAGTATTTCCAAGGTGACTGACCTGTATGTTTAAGATCTTGGAAGAGCAAGCATTGGGATGGTTTGAAGGCTCCAACATGGTGAGAGCAGTTCCCTGGTTACTACACCACACCACAGGCTGACACCAAGGTCTCTGAGCCTGGGAATGGGTGAGCTGGCAGCATTCCTGGCACCATTCCTGGCAGGCTGCAGCTGCCCGTGTACAGCACTGCCTGGGTGCCACTGTGCCCTGGCTGAGGTGAAACACACTCTTCATCATGGTGTTCAACGAAGCCCCGAAAGGCAGAGCAGTTTCTTAGTTTTACTTTTGTCACCCTTTGTAAGGATTCTGCACTAAACAGACTCATGTATATGACAGAACGGTTGAACGAGTAGCTTTCTTGGAGTATAAGTAAAATAGGAGCAATCTATAATTTAAAAAAGAATTTTAATTGGAGCTGAGCTGTGAAAGATGATGAGTAACATCTAAACTCTGCTGAGAAATTCTGCTGTCAAGAAAACCTTCTCCTTAGACATGGAGCCTCGACATAAAGAAAAATCTCTGCCCTAAGGGCAGTCCAGAGTGGAGTGGGATGCCCAGGCAGGTTATGGGGTGTCCATCCTTGCATTTTTTCAAGTCTGGAACAACCCCCGTGTTGAGCTCAGGGCTGGGACGGGCAACTTCCCACGGTCCCATCCAGCCCCAGTTGACCTCTGCTCTGTTAGTGACCTCATACACTGACTTTTCCAACAGGGAACTGTTCAGGGGTAACAGCACTGCTTATCTCACAGTCAGCACCTTCCCGTGAATGAATCTCACAGCATCTCTGAGAGGAGATACTGGTGGTTTGGGGGTAACTGGGACAGAGGCAGTGGAAGGAACCTGTGAAAGGTTACCCAGCTGGGCAGTTGCAGAGTTGGTGACGGCCAACAAATCTCCTGATTCCCAGTGCTGTTCCCTTTACAAGTGGCACACTCTTGTGTAATTGTAGTGGTACATGGGCTGGCTGGAGGTGTGTTCCTGAGCCACGTGGCATCATGCTGGAGCCCCAAGAGCAGAGCTGCTGAGGCATGGTCCTGTGCCCATGGACTTCTCAGCAGGGCTGGCTGGGTTGGAGGCAGCAGCAGGCTGGCCCAGGCAGGCCGGGTCTGGCTCTGGCTGCCTTGTTCTGGGTAACACAAGCCCCCTGGACCACACTCAGTTCCATGGCCTGCACTTCCCTGCTGCTGTTCCATGAGGGGGGCAATGCAGCTTTGTGTTCCTCTCATACAGAGGTTATTAAATAGGGGGGGTTTATTATACTTCACAGAAAGACTTCTGAGAAAACATAGGAACCCAATGAGTACTGGAATCTCCTGGCTGTCGGTGAAGGCACAGGGGCCAGTGCTGCTCTCTGAACCAGCCGCCTGAGAAACTTAAAGTGCGTAAAAATGCACACAGTGAAGTCTATAAAACTACATGAGCTGTAGCACCTTATCACAGCATTCGTAGTGCCTTCTAGATATTTCGGGAGAGTGCACAGGAGCTACCCTGTGACTGTAACCAAACGCCCAGCACACGTTATCCTGAGTTATGTGTGGTGTGTGCTTCTTCTTAGAGGCTGCTTCAAGCCTTAGTGTAAGTTATGAGTGTTATTAGCAATAGGAATTGATCCCATGAAAGTAGCATAACATAAATAGATCAGTTCTGAAGACTCATTACCAGGATAAGCGAATACAATGTACTGTGCTTTATAATGGATTCTTTTATTTCATTTTTTAAGTACCACATAGCTGATCAATCAAAAAGCACCAGTACTGCCCATTTTCCTCTTGTGTAAAATTTAATTTCATTCTTGTGAAGAATCTTTAAGAAATAACATCAGGAATTGCAGTAGATGTTAAAAGACATTGTACAGAAAATCCTTACAGACTTTCTAGTTAGTTAACTGGTCTTTCTTTAGATCTGAGTTCCCCCTCTTTGTGTTGTAAAACACATGACTAAGCCAATTTGGTGTCTAATCCCTGGAATGTGCTGTGAACCTCGCCTGTCTGTTTTTGTGTCAGTGCTTACTTGACTATGACTATAGATGTGAAAAATTGAATAGTAATAAGTCTTTTGCTTATATTTGATATGCGATTTTTAGATGGTTTATGCCATTTCCATATATACATTTGCTGAGAACTAGTCTTTAAAATTACTTTTTACTTATCTTCATGACTCTAGACTTTGAAGTAATACTTCAATGACAGCCGAACTGAGACATTTTAACAGGGTCTGAGCAGACCTCTCGGTATTCTGTACCACGCTAAAGAACTCCTTGCCTCGTGAAAGTTTGATCATGTAGGAGGCTATTAAAGTTACGAGTTTAGGCTGAGGCATGAATAAATCCTGAGTCGTAGTGATGATGTCATTACAGTGGTCAATAAAAGACATGGAAGCAAACGCTTTTCATGTTCCTAAGATCAGCTAACCAAATCAGGATACACGAGCAATTAACTCTTTAATTAAGATGAATGGCTGACATTAGCCCTCCTTAAACCCTGCTCGTCAGCATTTGCAAATAGAAAAAGACGGATGTCTCCTTCCCAAGAAATCTAGCTTTTATTTTTCATTCTTTGACAGCATCTCATTCTTTCCACTTTGTAAACAAATTCACTGATGAGCACTGCCAACCACGGAGATTTAAACAGCCCAGTTCAATCAGAGCTATTGCTCAGAGGTAATGTATATGGATTTAATTTACTTTCTCGGCAAGTTGCATTGAATCTCTGTTTCTAATTAAGAAAAAATAAAGGGCTTTTGATGCCCAAATATATAAGATCATATGAATTCAATCAGCATGACATGTCAGAGGCCACATAATTAAGTACTATGAAACTTCTTGCCTTTGAAGTGGGTTATTAGTTCTGACAAAGGTGTGTGTGTAAATTGAAGGAATAAAGTCTCAGTTCTCTGCCCTTGCAAATCAGAATAATCTGTCTGGAAGCAGATAGATTCTCTCTCCCTCCTTTTAATTCATATATTGCAGTAGATTTTCAGAAACATTCAAATTTCCCAGTGATTGAGATGTTATTGCCCTTTTGTAATCATAAAAAAATTACAAGTTACCCACTAATAAAGTCAATTTATTGCTTCTTTCCATGTGTAATGATATATGGAGCACATACAAATTCTGGAAAGGAGTAGTCTGTTTTCCTGATACCTGTATTCAAATAGCATGTGTAGGACACAGGTTGGAACCAACATAACAGTTGGAAACAGGAACTAGTATTGTTTGCAGTAGTAACCCTACCTGTGTATAATATTTCAGGAACAACTTTTATCTGTAGTGATGTTACTGATGGTCATGTTTGTGAAGCACACTTTCGCAAGGCAATATTAGGGTATAGCTTTTTACTTCTCTAACAGGTTCTTTGTTCAGAGTCAGGAATGCTGAGCATGGATTTAAACCCAGCCCCTCTGAAGAACAGAAAGCCTGGATGAAATTTCCTCCCATAGTTGAATTGTCAGTTGGCAAAACAGACCAGCTCCCTGCATCCCTTGTTGCAGGTGCAGCAGTGTAGGGGTGCAGCAAAGAGACAGAGCACTTCTGCTCTGAACACAGATCTTTGCATTGTCGTTGGTGTAGCATCAGTTAAGAATAATGATGTTTTTGACTTTCATGTCCACTCGCTCTCACGTTAAATTAGAAGTCCAGTCGTTTTCTTGCAATATGTTATCTCCCTGTCCTGACCTAATGCCTCTGTATCCTGCTGCTGGTGTCAAGTACATGGAATTATTCAGATATTTCACTTGTCCCTCTTGTTAACCACAAACCCCATCCACTAGACGATTCTTACAAAATGCTTTGCCAAGGTTATTTTAGCTTCTTTTTATTAAAAAAAAAAAAAGTTTAAGAAGGCAGAGGCAGATATATAGGAATGAAGAGGGAAGTAGAAGGGCTATGACTAAATATATGATTTCACAATATGTGTCTGTAGTAGGCTGTGGAGAGGTTGGTGGAAGTCAATGTCCTGGTGCCTTTATACCAGAGATGTAGCAGAGGGACTTTCCATTCAGCAAGTCCTTAATGGTTCAGAGGCATCCAGAACTGGCTTTAACTTTGTTTAGCGAGATCCAGCAAAGGAGAATTGAAATTTTGCCACAGTTTAAATAGCAGAAACAACATACCAGAAGAGTATTCTTGAATCCCCGTTCTAGGCTGAAAAACTATGGCACCTTTTATGAAATCGTGTGGCTTTTTGATCCCGTGATGTGGTTACCCGTGGAGAGGCTGGGTGGGATGTGGGGAGGGACAAGGCTAGGGGGGCAGTGGTGCCATTTGCTGTGTAAGCAGGAGTTCCCTCCAATTTGGGGCTTACGATTTCCCTCCCCTGCGGCGCAGCCATTAACCTGCACAGGCAAGTTCTGGCTCCAGGGTTTTTCCTGCTGCATGGATGTTGCCATGATAGACCGGAACGTGGGGACATAATCCCTGCAAGCTCTTTCCATCCTGCTGTCCTCATGGCAGGAGGCCTGGGAGCACCTATGATATGTATATGTGGCATTGTTGCGTGTTAGCCAGCAGTGCAGTCAGTCTGCAGCAGCACATCCACACCCACCACCAGAACATCCTCACTTAGCAGCTGGTAGCTCTGTTCCCTGGAAAAAAAAAGAAGGTGCTAAAGCTTCCCTGCTCAGGAATACTGTTACAGAGAATGTGGTGGGAATGGTGAGGAGATCGGCTGAGGAGGTGGATGATGACAGGGACATAGCCATCTGTGTTTCAAGCAGATTTGTTGGATTCCTGACAGAAAATGGAATAATGCAGCTATTTGAACTGCCCCATGATTGTCTTACCCACAAGTCCAGTCAAGTGAGATATTCTTTCAGAAGCTTCACACGATGCAAACCTACATGTACAGAGAAAGATACAAGGATGCAATTAGAGAAAGGGCACGAGCCCAAACTTCGCAGATTTCATAAATGAACTCTTGCAATGATTAAAATGTTTTGGCTTGGTAGCAGAATACAAACATGCCGTTTTGCCAAAGCCTGGGTGCGGGGCCTCGGTGGAGGGGACGGTGTCACTGGGGGAGCTGGGGAGCAGTTTGGCAGAGGCTGCTGCTGCCGTGGGCACAGCTGGCACCACACACGTCTGCCTGCCTGCACTGGGGTACCCTGGGGACGGGCACTGCTCCTCTGCCTTGCCTTTCCGTGGGCATTCGGCACACAGACTGATGGATTTTCTAGCAAACCTTTTAAAATGAGGAATGGAACCAATGTTTTATGAGCATGAGTAGCTTTGCAGCGTGTCGCTCTGATGGCCTTTCATACCTCCAATGCTCAAGTATAGTTAAACTTTTCACCGAGGTCCCATGTTTTGGTTATAATTTTCATCGCTTTGGGTTTAGAAGGCTCGAGAGGGTTGCACTGGGATGTGAGGGTACTTCTAAGTTTGAAGTCATTCTGCTCCTTGAAATGTTAATAGGGAGACCACTGGAAATCTCACATGGAAACCTTCTTTAACAGAATATCATTGCTGACAATTAAGCATGGACATGGGACTGCCACAGCCCAAGCAACTGAGATAGTAAACCTGTTCTGAAATTAATGTAAATTATGTATCTGTATCTGCATTTTAAAGCAGGAGTTTAAATTATTTTATATATACCTAAGCATATGTTTCCATGTAGATGTGTAGATACAAAAATATTTTCAAATTCATATATATATGTATGTAGTTACAGGGAAGAGAACTGTTCATATTTTGCATCCAGATGGTTGGGAAATTAGTGCTTATGAAAAGGCAGCACTCACCACTTACATATTTGTAAAAAGGTAAAGTAGTGCTGTTTAAAAGGGTAAGAGGACATTAAGATGGAAGACATAAAATAAATAAAAAGTTCATAATGGAAATGGAGAATAAGCAGAAAGAAAGTTGATTACTTCATTTTACAACTGACAGTTCAGTGAAGTTTCTGTTTTAATATTATGTGCAAGCCAAACTGCCAGGTTTTATTTATCACCTGATATAACTCTAGCTCTGGTCCAGGGTACTGGAAAACCTCTCTTGTAGAGTTTTACCTCTTTAACCTCAAATGAAAACTGGCATTCCATCTGGAGAGTGTCCAATGTGTCACATTTTGGTAGTCATCAACCAGCTCGCCTTATAAATCAAGAGCACTGATTAAATAATCAAGATTTTTGAAATGCCTTGAGGGAGCTGTACGTTTTTTGCATCAGTGATTAGTATTCAGTGGCAATACTGAAATCTATTTGAGCTGCAGATATAAAACTGCATTTTGCATACTAGGCATAATCAGAGAGATTATATTCAAAAAGTGTGCTTCCCCTAAGAAAGCAGAAGGTTATGACTTTTGCCTTGGCTCCATTGTCAGTTTAAGGGAGCTTTGTCCTTGCCGTTGTGCAGCCCTTCATTCACCAGAATAAAACCTTTTCTGCAGCTGTGTACTGGGAAAATGAAAACTCGAGGTAATAACTTTCATAGGGCAGCTGGTTAAAGAAAACCATAGCCCCTGAATGGAAAGCAATTTTAATTAAAGATCTTTTTAGTTATTAAAACTTAGTTTACATTGTGTCATTTCTTTTGTTGTTACAAGTAAGCATTTTGTCATTTAAATCATTCCCCCAAATCACATATTACTGGCAGCAAGGGGGACTGCAGTTTACAAAAGAGACAATAGTTATTGGCTGCAAGAGAGACCGGCTAAGAAATAAGTTATTGCTCATATCAAAAAATAGAATCTAAGCTTTAAATTCAGTGACGAACTTGTAAGAATTACAGCAATATAAATCAAAAAATGATTTCCTGAAAACCCCATGTTCAGGCTGTGCAAAACTTTGCAGCTTGCGTCAGTGGTTTTTGCCTCTCTTCTCCTTTCCAGTGGGTGAGTTCTGCACCCCTGGGTACCCCCTGGGACCTGAGGGATGAGAGGAAAGTGCACCCAAGGGTGCTCAGCTGCCCAGAGCCTATGAGCTCAGGTGTGTTCTCCACAGCTCCGAGCCAGCTGTGGAGTTTTCCCGGGAAACCCTGAGCAGTGTGATCCCCTCCCTCCTTTCAGACTCATCTTCCCAGCTCCCAGCTAAGTGTATCTTCTCGCCCTTTTGACGGGCTGGAGAGAACGAGTGTTGTATTACCCCAGGCATGCCCTGGTGTTAAACAATTATAATTAAATGACCCTTACCACAAAAATTTAAAAAGTAAAAAGTAATCCTTGCAACTGTCAAAAGAATGCTGGTGCCTTGATGTGCAGTGTTGCCATACATCAATCGGCATATTCCATGTAACCTTGCAGTGTGCTGTGTGATCATACCTAATACAGTCTGCATAAGTGGATTTATGCATGCTCATCACTGGCCTGGAGGTGATTAGAGATGATGATGTCTAATCATTTGGAAGGGGGAAAGGAATGATGATTTGGGGTCGGTCTGCCTCCCTTCCTGGCCATCTTTGATGGATACTCTGACAGCCCTCTGCGTTCACTCGAGCTCACTGGAAGGCAATGGCCAGAGCACCAGTGCTCACCCGGCCACCCCGGACCTGGGGAAGGTGGCTTTTTGGTCTCACTGCCTCAATTAGCCTTAGAAAGATCATAACTTTTTCTGCAAACTCTGCTTGTACCTTGATTTATCATGACTATAACAATACCATTGCTTCATCTGCTAGAGGAGGGTGTTCTCCCAGGGAATGGAGAGCCTGAGATCAGGGTCTTTTGCTCGTGTTGCTCTCCCACTCCAGCCGAAGTTCTGCTGTGGTGCAGAAGGGAATTCAAGCCTTATGCCGCGGGTGGCAAAGGGCACAACAAGTAGCACGGACCCAGACCTTCCTCTCAGCTTTCACATCTCTGCACCGGGGCTGGGATTTATGTTAAATGGTTACTGGCTAAAAATGCATTACCTAGGAGAGGGTTCTGTGCTGCAGAGGAACTGGGGTGGACCTGGCGTGGCACCATTCCCATGCCTACAGCTGGATTTCCTTAGAGCCCAAACAGGCTTTGCCAGGCCTGTCACCTCATCTCTGCACAGGCGCTGGCTGGGCGGGGGCTGACCTGGGCCAAAGGCACATCGAGGGTCACATTAAACTCAAAACATTGTTATAGACACACACAAAACTGGCTAAAACTAGAAAAAGGCTTGAGAGAAAAGTTTGGCTCTTTCAACCCTCCCTTCTCCCTGTCCTGTGCTAGGGGTGGCATTGCCTAATAATCTCTGTTGTGGTCAAAATCATGCAGTCATTGAGATCCAGTTTCTAGAGTGCTCAATCAGAACTTGACAGTAGGTGAAAAAAGAAAGGATTAGGATGTAAATGTAGATGTTTTGCAATTCTAAACATATATTATTTTCTTCTAGGTCAAATTCATAGCTAATTCTACTGGCATTTAATGTGCTAGAGTATGTGGAATAGGATCTCTGCATGTTCCAAGTGAATGCTTATGATTTCATACAGTAAATTGCACATAAAGATGTATGACCCTGTCATACCATACGTGTTTGGTGGTTGATGTCTAGACATCCTTCAGTTGCTCTGTCAGGCAGTTATCTGTTATCCAGGCAGACTTTGTGTGTCCAGCTTTTTAAGACAGCTATATTTTTACACATCCCACATCCATTTCTTCCTGATATTTAAACATAAATAGCATACCTTGAGAGAAGTTCAACTGCTTATTTTTCAAGTTCATTATTATTCAGTGCTGTTAACTTCTAAGCTACTGCAGTTACCAATTTACTGTTAATCAGCACAGTATCTTCTAGTCAGGCTAAATCCTCCTTATCTTCATTTTCATGAAATTAATACCATGAAATAATTTGTCATCTACCCTTGTTTCATAGTCCAAGTCCCTTTCCTTTGCTTGCTTTCATCCTGATTCATACTGTTGGCATCACACGAAAGATTTGGACCATTAGCTCTCAAAGTCAGAATGTTTTCAAATATTTCTGGGGTAGACCTCTACAGACTTGCCATTTAGCTATTCTGCAATGCCACTTTTCTACATAGTGGTTCCTTTCAGTTTCCTTTGGTCCACTAGCTCCCCTGTCTCCCTTACAGGCTTGCTGCTTTGCCTGGAAGTGGTTTTCAGTACTTGTTTTATGGCTTTATGGTTTTATTTTCAAGTGTTTCTTTCCACAGGCCTTCAAATTCCAGCCCTCTGTTTCACCTGAAATATAAGCACATCTCATTTGCTTTATTATTAAAGACTTAATAATTTTTTTTCTTTTTGCCTTGCCTTAAACTCTGACATTTTCATTCTTTAGCTTTAATTGCTTGAGTTACATCTTGGCACGTATAAGAGGTACAGTACACAGGCAGAGAGGATTCCTAACAGAAAGAGGAGAGAAAGAGTTTTATGGTTTGGTAGACAAAAATCAACTTTAGAGATTTAAGGGCTCATTTGCAGGGTACAATACATTATTAGCTGATCTTCTCAGGAAAATACCCTGCTGTTCATGAATATTTTGGTGGGAGTGAGCAGGGAATACTGAACAGAGCCCATTGATGTGGGTATTTTAGTTTGTGTTCCTCTTAGCTCAATACAGAACATTAAGTTACTCTGCTGAATAACTAGGCATTTGTCAAGGAAAATAGATACTTATTAATGGATGATTTGCCATATTTCATCCTCTCCACAGCAGACATGCTTACTATTCTATTATTTAGAGTGCAAAAAGTTCTCTGTATTCATCTACTCAGTTATGCACCTGAAATCCCATCCCCTTCACGTGTGTTTGGAGAAACTTGACTACTCTTTTTTTTTTTTTAACTATAAATTCTCATAACTCATTTACATTCTGCTTTAGTATATGTATTATTGTGAATAAATGTTATCCTTGTAGTATTGGGAGTGCTGTGTCCAGCTCTGGGCTCCCCAGTAGAAAAGAGATCTGGAGGTACTGGAGAGAGTCCAGCAAAGGGCCACTAAGGAGATGAAGGGACTGGAGCATTTCACTCAGGAGGAAAGGCTGGGAGAGCTGGCACTGCTCATCCTGTCCAGCCTGGAGAGGAGGCTGTGGGCTGTCCATTCCTGGAGATATTCAGAAGTTGTGTGGGCACAGTCCTGGGCAACCAGCTCTTAGGTGACCTTACTTGAGCAGAGGGGTTGGCCAAAATGACCTCCAGAGGCTCCTGCCGAGCTCAGCCGTTCTGTGACTGTGTATGAAGATGGCAAACGGAGAAGACATCAATGTCATGGGAAAAGCTGGGGCCACCTTTGCATTGGCCTGCATGGCTGTACTGAGAACCTGCAATTCTCAGTAAAACGTGGCCACGCTGCAGCAGTCAATTGAATATCACAGCAATTGCCAAAATAGCATTTCTAAAACAAATATGAGATGGGGTGTATTGTAACTGAGAGCGTGTGAAAGTCTTTCCGTGATATCACAAATATTTCTTGTTACCGGAAAACTCCTTTTTTTTTTTTTTTTTTTCTGATATTAGTGATGGCAGGAGCAGGAAGAAGTAATAAATAGGATTTAGTTGAAAAGGAAAAAAAGGTAGTCTGAGGTTTCTGAATGTTCTGCCTCTTGGTGGTGACACCTAAAGAATTATCTAAGAAAAAATATATTCAGCAAGTGCCATAAGTAATTGAATTATCCAAGGATCAAGTGCTCAGTCTTATCAAGGGTTGAACTCCATGCTCAGTGAATGCAACAGCTGGACTCTCATGGGCTTTAGCTCAGACCTCAAATAAAGCAGTTTGATCAGTGCTGTCTGACCAGTGTAACAGCAAGTCTGTGTGAATTCCGTCTCATGCTGTGTTTTCAGACTTCACTCTAATAAACTCAGTGTATGCCGGTTTTAATTAGTGAAAAAGGCCTTTTGCACTTATTTTCAGTATTGGTGGATGTTTGGGTCTCCTTTCTGATTCATGTGATGCTCATCCTTATCACCTTGCAAACTGAGGTTCTCCAGGACAGCCTGACAAGGGCAGCTGTAACTGGGATGCGATGGGATGTTTCTTGTCAGCAATTCCCAGCCATCCAAGCCCTGGCAGAAGCAGCAGAAAGTCCTGCACGTTGGACCTAGACAGTCCCACTGACCACACATCTGCAGCTGACACCTGGCAGAGGGGGAAAAACCCCAACAACCCACATAGTTTCTAGGAAGATTTCTGTGGTGGAAGACTAAACTTTCCCTCTGTGCTCCAGAAAGTGATGTAACATGTTTGTGTCTCCAAGAATCATTCCAGCGATAAAATCCTGTGCCATTTTGTGCATTTGTGCTCACTTAGCTGTGCTGTTTCCCCACACAGAAAGGAGGGATATCTCACCTCCCTCTCGCAACAACTGCACTCCAGCTGGCAAACACTGCTCGAGCTCAACAATCCTGACAAGTATTTATAATAAGCTATTGCAGCTGCTCCAGCTCATTCTTTGCTTTTGTAGATCACATTTTGCATTTAGTATTTTCTTTTATGATTTCATCTGTTATACCAGCTAGATTACTCACAGATTCACTCCAAATAGTAACAACAAATTATACTACCATTAACAGAATTGTATTATGTTTCTACTAATAATGAAATATTTTTCCACAATTTGGGCTACATCAAGTGGCATAAACAGATATTCTGCTATTCCTTGGTGGCCTTGTTTCTTCTCTGTAGTAGGCAGGGAGTTTTTCATTTCAGCTTGCTGTCCCCAAAGTTTCCGCTATTCGAGGGCTAAGCTGTGGATGACAAACTGCAAAGCTGACAGGAAAATATGCAAGGTTGATATATAAAACAAGCCACACTGCTCGTGCTTTGACTGTCATCACTGCTCTCAGTAAAATAAATAATACTCCCTCAGTCTCTGTAAGGCTGCTTCAGAGTTTCCTCAGCTTACATGGGGAATGTTGCAAATGTCTTCTGTGTAAATTTGGAATCTGAGAGCTCAGTTTTCTAAAGCAAATTCAGAAAAAAAAATATTTTTCAAACCAAATTCATACAGGGGAGGAAAAAAAAAAGGCTTGTATAACCTGTTCCCAAATTGAACAAAGCTAACAGAAATTGATGGTCCTTTTCAAGAACTGTGAAAAATGCTGTGGATGTTTCCCTGGTTTAACAACCCAATGAAAACACCACTTGCTCTGCAAATTTTGCTGCAAGCACCAACAGCTTTACACCAAGAAGACCCAAAGGAATTTTCCATCAAAGCAGAAGTGTGCATCACATGAGCAGGTGAAAATGTGATGGAGAAAGGTGTGATGTGTCTGCTTTTGCTGAAAGCTTAACCCATGCCAGCCTTCATCTGACGTGCAGTGCAGATTCCTGTGGATTTAGTAGCTGAACATTATTCTTGTGGGAAAGTGATTATTTGGCATTCATGTACATAATTATATGCTAATATATCCTTTAAAAAATCAGACTTCATCTTGTCTGTTAACCTGCTGCAAATTGTACATATAATAGAAAGGGATATTTAAAACATTTTTATTTCATTATCTCATTTATTGTATTGTAGGTTGGCAACTAATTAGTATAGATATTTGAAGTTACAGTTTGAGGAAACTAAATTAGTGAGCTATAATATAATTAATCATAGAAAACTTTTGTTCGGCAGCTAATTTATTAGCTAGTTCTTCACTTCTTGTTGATACTCCTAACTTTGATTAAGATTTTCAGTGCTTTATTTAACATCATAGCTTATTAATACGAAATTCAGTGAAGTATCTCCTGCCTCCGGAATAACATTCCCAGACAGAATTGCAATGAAATTGCTCCTGGCTCTATCCTTCAACAAGAAATAGCACAGAGGAACCACCAAGGGTCCCCGTGTCCTGCAGTCTGTGGGGAAGGAGACCTCGGGGTACCAGACACGCGTTTTGGTGTTGCCCTTCCCCCTGGTTATTCTCCTGGGCTTTCAGATGTTCCAGCCACAGCTGAAAGTGGTGGGAGAAAACAGTAACCCAAATCAGGGCCAATGGCTTCACACTGGTAGGGGGCAGGGTTAGGGTAGATATTAGGAAGAACTTCTTCCCTGGGAGGGTGGGCAGGCCCTGGCACAGGGTGCCCAGAGCAGATGTGGATGCCAACACAAAATAACTGTTTTTAAAATACCACCTTTTGTTAGGGTAACGTATTGGCAAACTTGTAAAAATCCTATTTTTTTATTTCACTGAGTCTTTTGTGTGAGTCTTTTTGTGTAATTTGACACAAATGTAACCTATATTCATACCCTAACTGTGTATTTCTGTTTGATAGTTGCAATTCATGCCTCAGTGGTCATTTATAGAATTTCACTTATCCTGTCAGCCAGCTCTGACATTATCACATGACTCCAATTTGTTATTTGCTTTAACTAATGAATAGCAAATAGGCAAGGAATAAGCAAAGCAAATAATAACAACCCATAAACTGATAGAGTAGCAGTAAAATATGTATAGCAAACACTTTCTTTTAACCAAAATCCACTTTGTGGGAGAAGTCACTGGACAAATTATCTGCTAAAGTGATATATTTGCAGTTCAAATAATGATATTAATACCATTGAACATGGAAATTTGTTGGAGAAGATATGTATTTAGTAAGTTATTTTCTTTTAGTAAGGGGATGGTATATTTTCTGGTATATATTTGAAGGGTTTTTCCCCCAGTATCATTATACTGAGTTTAATTATAGAAAAAAGTAGGAAATGTCATATGAATAACAACTGTGCACTGGTGAACAGCTTTGGATTTTATTTTGAATTTTATTTTGAAAATTTGATAATGAGGAAAAGCTGCTAAAACTCAACACCCAAAATATTTATTGGAGCAGACGGAAATACATAAATGTAAGGATTTCCCTTCTGTATATTCCAATGGATTTTTAATTACATTTTGTTATTATGCAAAATTACAATTTGATATTACGTGTTTGTATGACACAGATTTCTCTAGACACCAGTTTTATATATGTACATATAAAATAAGATGCACATACATGGAACAGTAGGCTCTGCTAAGCTGTAAGTCTTTATACTTAGTGCTCCAGGATATTTGGATTGTAATTTATTAGTTTTCTTATTTTCTTAATGTTGCTTGAAAGCAAAAAGCCAACTGCATCATTTTGTGGAGTACACAATAAATGTCTATTTTACAGAGCGAGGAGTCAGAATCACCAATGTGTGAGCTCTGGACTGTGGTCACGCTGTGAGACACTGCTTGATTTTGTTGTAAAAATTCGTTTGACTTGCCTGGAGATCATCTGTAAATCATTATGAGTCAGCACATTAATGGGCTTTTTGGTCCCAAAGTTCCCAGTGACATCACCAGTCCGTGCCCAGCCCAAGCTGTGATGTCAATGGTAACATATAGCACAGTGCACTGCGTGGGGCAAGGCTCTGGGAAAAAAAACAAACCCTTTTTTTGGATGTTGCAGTTACAGCACCTGGGAGTTTGCTGTTCCAGCTCTCTTTACTGCCCCAGAGATGCTGCTCTGGGAATACCAATGGTGGGAACCAGCGAACCAAAAATTCACTTTGTGCGTTCCCGTTAGGAAATTCATATGGCTGTTCTCATGCTTGGGCCTTGATCTTACCGTGAAATTCAAAACATGCAGGCCATAATTCCACTTGGACCCCTCTCTACTGCCGTAATTCATGGGCAAATACCGTCGGCAATCACGCCCAGGTATCGTTACTGTGTCAGGTCTCTTATGAATAAATCAGTGGGAGTGCAGGAATGACAGACTTCCAGGAGGAGCAGGGTTCACAGCAGCACCTGCCCGAGGGCCAAAGGGGATCATTGGATTGTGTAACCTGACCTTCTCTACAGCACATCATGTCATTCCATCCATTTACTCTGCGCGGAGTCCAATAACTTATGTTTGACTAACGCGGCTCTGCTCTATTTGCCTCTATATTGAGTTTCGTGGCCAAAAAATCCATTACCATTTTTGTCAGGTCTGCCATCACCTCAAAGAACTTCCAAGGATTTCTCTGACTCTATTAGGACCCCGTCCCTGGGAGCGTGGGGCTGCGTTCCTTTAAAGAGCAGTGATTATCCTTGAGTCCCCAGTTGTGCATGATCAGTGGTGTTTGTGTTGGGCTTTGGGATGCTCCTGAGTGAAATATGCATCCAAATATATCACTGCCTGCCCTAGTTTCTTATTTATAGGTTTGGCTACGAAGTATTAACCGCTTTTTAAGAAACTGGTCACGTTAGTGAAAACCCAATGCTTCTGCCAATCGCAAAAGAAACATCAGACACTAAAAACGCTTTCTGTCGCCATGCAGACCCTTCCTCCAAATCATTTTTTTATCCTATATAATTCATAGCAGCATGTGACGTTCCTGCTAGCACCGAAGCACAGATGAATAGAGAAGGCTGTTTAAACGGGAAAGGGAGATTTGGGGAAACACACATTTGCACTGTGTGGCTGTTGCTCCCAGGGTGGACATTGCCAGCATTCTTCAGCCTCCCAGATGTAAATCGGCTCGTTGAAATCACAGTGTTGTGTTTAGAACAGCCATCTCCTCCAGGCTGTTAGAGATTTGCATTCCCAGAAATTATTGTGTCTGTAGTCAACTGGTTTTAATAGATTTTTAAAAGACATGGCTTTGCATCACACATTCTTCTTCTCGTGTTTATTCAGGGGAAATTTTAGGGTCAACAAAAATTATTTTGGATTATCAATACATAAAATCACTTTAAACTATTTCTGTAAATTTGATTCCTGTAGTATTTTCCTTAAGGTATTCCTTATCTTCCCTGTAAGAAACCATAAAATAATAAAGGCAAGAGCAGATACTCCTCTTGTAGAACTACTTGTAACTGAAGAGTGGAGGCTTTTATCTTGCTGGCTGCCTTAGACTCCCTGTAAAGGTAATGAAGACTCAAAAATAGAGCTAGATCTTTAAATGAGGAGCCTCATTGTCTTGCTCACAGCGGAGTTTGTGTTCCTGTAGATCCCTGAGCCCGCTGGTGTGAGCGCCCGTGCGGAGCCTGTTTGTGAAACACACCGAGAGCACGGAATAAAGTCCATGAACTGGCGCTTTTGCTCCATTCTATAGACTCTGCTTTCATATTTTCAACAGCAATAAGGCAAACCATGGCACCTTCGTGCACAGACTTGTGGGAGGCTTTATCTTCCGAGGTTAGCACAGAAGGTTTGAGCATCTTGGGAAATTAATTGTGGGGGATCTGAGAGTTCCTGGACACTCCTCATGCCTGCCATCAGCTGGGAGATGTTGTTTAGTTACTCATTTAAAGTAACTTTCAGGCAAACCTACTGCTTTCAGGTAGTCCTAATAAATTCACAGTACAAAGTCTCTGAAGTACAGAGATGTTTCTAATGAGCAGCAAAAATGAGAGATATTTTATTAGGCTGTGTAACCACCACTTACCGATTACTTTTAATTGGTGGAATAACAAATTGGTGGTTTATCTCTTTAAGCTTTTGACCTAATAACTGCACTGGTTTTCAGGAAACATTCCCTTTGGATGTAGCTTAAGGCTTTCTCAGTGCTTTTGTTCACAAACTTATAAATTACTCCCTGGCATGAGTTCGTAGAATCATCAAACAGCTGGGGTGGGAAGAAACCTTTAAAGGCCACCCCCAGTGCCATAGCAGGGACATCTCCAGCTGGAGCAGGCTGTGGAGTTACTCTGCATTTCTAGCAGTGCACTTCAGTAACATGCTGATGGTTTGTACAGCTTTTGGTGTGACTTTTCAAATGAAAGAATGTGTTTCAACCAAGTCCTAAACACCACGCAGAAGCATTTACATTATTGTGATATATATTACATCTTATAACATCTGATATCCCTGAGGGCAGTTGTCTCCCGCAATCTGAGAAACAACTAATTGATTGTTTGGGGGTTTATTTTTATTTACTTGGGGGTTTTTTTAGAGTAAACGTAGCACAGTGAAGTCAGAGACCTACTGAGTTACTTGTTCAGAATTTTTCCCCTTCTCAGTCTGTTTGAATTCTGTATATTTTCCATCTTCTATATGAGACCATTCTTATTCATAACCTATTTAATATGAAAAACTGTCCTCCTCAATTGATTCCAGGATAAAAAGGTGTACATGTATACCCATCTCCTTTCTTTGAGCAAAACAGAAATTACCTTATTCATCATATTCAATTGTTATGGGTCTCCACTTTGGAAAAAGTTAGACCACAGAGGAAACCAGACTTCACAGAATTGCCTTTATATAGATTTTCCTGACAGTGAAAAAACCACAGCTGCCTCAGTCCAAAAAGATTTTGGTAGACCCAAGAAGAATGGATTTTTATCTGTAAAAAACACACATGAAACCTTAAAAAAAAAAAATCCTTGAAGGTATTATTTTAGTCTAGCAAAAGATTATTTTCTCTTTCTTTACCCAGTTAATGTCTGCAAGTGGCGTAGAAGTTCTGTGGACAGAGGGATCATAAACGAAGTTCAGGTGTCCTACCCCTAAAGCAGTGGCACCTGATTTTAGTCAAGTGTGGCAGACCATTTCAATTTAAATAATTTATGAATTCATTTATTTACCAGTCCTTTGAAAGTGTCCTGTGATTTCCTAGTCAAAGTGTTCCTTGTGAGAGAAATAATGCATTACTCAGGAATTGCTGTAGACATTAGTCTGCTGAGATTGTCTCAGCAGAACAGAAATATTAGGAACAGCCAAAAAATGATGAAACTACGTCACCAACTCTTTCACTTCTAAAGAATAAAATTAACAGAAAAGAACAGATACCTGGATATTTTGTTAATATTTATTAACTCAAGCCACCTTTCCACTTTGTACTGAAGTAATGATTGGGCACAAATTTGTGGTTCAATGAATGTAGGAGGCATTTTATTCTTTTTTTTTAAATTTGGTTATCCTTTTTCTGTGTGTGTGTGGCTTTTTAAAACCAGAGATAGGTTTGCAGTTTTGTCAGTGCACATCACTCCTGATTGGTTCCTCCTTGCATGGCCAAATTCAGCCCTTGGGTAAGTGATACGGATTCTTCCAAGTGAGGAGATTGCTCACTGATTTGTAGCTGCTCTGAGCTACTCTGACCTGCTTCCAGCCACATGTGATGCTTAATCTGGAGACTAAAACATCTTATTGGACAGCAATACAGACAAAAAGAATCATGGGAAGAATCCTATTATCAGATAAATATTTCTAGTAATGAGGGAGCAGGACACAGTCATGCAAGATGCTTAAATTCAATGCCAACAACTCTTCAAATCACAGTGCAGTTATAACATTTTCCATTTCCAAACAATGAGCAATTAAACATTAGCTAATTAAATGCTTTCAGTGGTGAAAGAAAATATAAAAATACATGAAATTATCAAATAAAAGAACCAAGTGACTAATTTGTCAGCCTCAGCATCACTTTACAAGTAACAGCAGCCAAGTCATCCCTATACTGCATATCAGTCAATTTTACTTTTTACAGCTGATAAGATATTCTCTAATTAAATTATGTTTTAATTGCCTCTGACTTTTAATGCAAGGAAAATGACAATATGCTTTCCATTAAAGTGCTCCTTACTCCTTTCTGTGTACTGTGATTGTCATCATGCAGTTAACAGTTGTTCCACAGTGGTATCAAGACTCCACACTTCCTCCTGGAACTAGGATCCTGAAATAAATGTGGGGTTATTTTCTACATGCTAATATAATTCTTTTAATTGTTGCCAGTATTGAGGTCTGCCCACTTACTAGTCTCAGAGTTTTTCAAACAGCATCTTCAGAGCCATTTGATCCTCTGTGCGACTGCATTGACAATTAGAATGCTAGTCCTGGAAAACTCTGACTCCCTATTTTCACACTGAGTTACTCACTAATTACCTTTCAAAACATTTGTTTTTTATAAGACTATCGGGAAAAGCATAGATAGAAGTTATACTCCTGCTCTAAGATATGATAATTAAAGTTAATTCTAGTACAAAAATGTGTGTCAGTAGGAATGTGCCAGAATTAGGACAGGAGATCCAGCTCAGCCTCTCAGTACGGGAAGGGGTGTGTCCTGCACACACCAGCCAGTGTCCAAGGGCTGTTCTCATGAACAGACCACATCCAAGATAGCAAGGGTAAAGAGGAGCCTTCCCTGGGAATGTCCTCTGCATCTGCAAAGCCAAGGGTGGGAAAGCAGCACCAGCGTCCTGACAGTCCCTGTTCCTTGGGTCTGAACGCACAGGGGTGCTGTGGGTGCTGGTGTTTTGGGCTGCTCAAACCATACTTCATCTCCATTCAGCTCAAAATTAAGGGAAGGGAGGCAAGCTATAACCAGCCCCTGCTGCAAGATATGAAAGCAAAACCAGAAAAACAATAAGGAAGCGACAACTTGGTTCTCTGGGCTTTGAGATAAGCAGACTGAAGGAAAATTCCAAGTGCAGCCATACCGCATTTAGTTCACTGTCTCGCCCAGAAATTCATTTCTGCACCAGCTGCAAAGAAAACATCACCCCCAGGTTGTACATAAGGGCTTCTGTCACACTGTGACACAGCGACTCAACATTCAGCCTTCACTTTTTGCCATAGGGACCTAATACTGTGCCCCTCATGCCCAATTTACAAACCAAGTCCGAAGTGCTGCAGTTGTATTTTCCAGCCGTTCCTACAATGGACAGGTACTGGCATAGCCAATGCTGAGGTGTTTGATGTAAGCAGTGGACATTTCAGTCACTGCATGAGTTCTTGATCTCCCTAGGATCCCCAGGAAGAAAATTATTTGATGTGAGAACCTTTGATATTACAAGTTGTATTTAACGTTTCAAGGCTCATTCAAATCAGCTCAGCTCACTGAACTGCTAAAGCACGCAGGACAACACATCCTGTAGAGAGCAGAAACCTACAGATGTGTTTAGGGACCTAAAGGTACATTACCAAAAAACAAGATTAGGCCCAGCATTTTTTGGTGCCATTCATGTCAGAAGTCATCTGACAGCCTGGCCTGGGACAGAGGGGTGGATGGATCAGCAGCAAAACTACTGGGGTTTCTGTGATGTGCTGGGGAGCTTCTCGTGACAGAAGCTCTGTTATGACCCACAAATACCCGCAGAACACGGGCCAGTTAAATTTCATATTATTGCAAAAAGTACTGTATCATAACACTCTATCCTGATTTCTTTCCCCCTGCTGTAATCCATTAGGATGCTGGAAAACTTGAGCTTTCAGCAGAGATGTGCAGGCAGTAACATCTGCCTCCTGTGCCTTGGCAGTGCACTAATGGCTGTTACAGAACACTTACTGTAAGCATTCAGCCAGCTTTGTGCCCGCAGCACAAATAAGTGAAAAAGTATGTTTTTACCCAGTTGTGCTACCCATGTTAACCCAGGGTTTTGTAACCTCAGTAGAAAGCAGGAGAAAAGCAAACAGTTTCAGGGGTTATGTGTTTTTTAGATGGAATCTTAAACAGGACGGTTTATGCCATTAGAAAAGCGCATCTTTGTCCTTCTCAAAGAGAGAACAAGAGAGCTTTCTGCAGACCCCTGACAGAGTGTGTGCTGCCAATGGTGAGCCCATCCGAGGCTCCCTCTGACCCTGGGGCACCTTTGGCTGGAGGGCTCATTTCTGCTGACAGGCCTGATGGCTTCAACTGGCATTTCCTTTCTGAGACCAGCACAGCTTTGGACAAGCCGCTTATTTCTGCTGGTGGCACGAAGTTCTTGCAAAGAAAAGACAGGATGCAATGTGCACGTTTTCTTCTTGCAGTGTTTCTTAGAGAGCCAACATGAGTCAGTGGTCAAAGAACCAAAATTTCACAAAATTGAGGGGGAGAGAAAGGTATATTTTTAGAGGAAATCAAACTGCCTGAAGTAGAGGCTTGTATCGTAGAAATAAGTGTTATAGACAAGAGGGAGCACAAAGGGATACAGTTGCTATAGGGGAAGGTGTGCAAAATCTGTAAAATTCTCTCTGTTAATTCAAATCAATTGTGGGTCATGTCCTAGATTTATAATAATTACATTAAAAGTATTGTGATTAAAACCAAACCCTAGCTTTTATAAATACAGTGGGAATTAACACAGACCTAGGAAGGTCTTTCAGAAACACAGTTTATGTTCATGGGTTTAATTTCTTTTTTAATTTTCTTCTTTTTTTTTCTTTTTTAGGCGATATTCGGAGACCAGAGAAAGAGGTCCAATCTACAGCAAGCTAGTAGGTCAAATTTTTTAAATTATATAAACTCTAGTACAATTAGAGTGACCAAAAAAATGTAAGCAGTAAGGTAATGAAACATGCATTTACTGGGTATTCAGAAAATATGCAAAATCATTTAAATTTACATACTGAGGGGGTGAAAATGTGGTTTAGCAGAGGCAATTAACATGAGAAAGTAAGACAGATGCTGTGCAAATAATTCATAATGAATAATTTCTTTGCTCCATTATGTGTTTGCAAGTTTTCCAAACAAACTAGTTTTTCTGATGTATATGTTCAAACTGTTTGCTGAATAATATCTATGCATAATTTTTGCCTGTAATTCATTCATAAGCAGAGCTTTCTGAATATTCAAGCTTTTTTTGAATGGGTACGTAGGTCGTAGAACACATTTCTCTTTTCCAACTGAAGAAACATAACTTATAGGTTCTGCTATGAATAATCACAATATTTAACAATATTTGCTTCATTATTTTACCAAACATTCCTGCTAGTAAACCCATTTGTTAAAATAATCACGGAAAAAGAGATGCAAACAAAAGCAAATAAATTAGTCTGGCATCCTCTCTTTTGTTTCTCACTTGAGAAAAATAATTCGTACTGTCCATAATTCTGTTTGTCTTTAATTAAAATACACGAGGAAGCTGAAAATGCAAAATCATCCGTCCCCCTCCCCGAGGGGCTGGATGGAGGGGCAGAGCATCCCCCCATCTCCATGGCACAAAGGAAAGCCCCCCGTGCAGGAAGCTAATGAAGATAAATACACTATTTGTTGGCAGTCGAGGTGATTAATTGCGAGAGACAAGTTTAATTACGCCAGGAGTAACAATCGGTGTCATGGACAGACACCAAGTTTTTTATGGCCCCTTGTTAGACACGTGTTGAAGTTTGAATATGAACACAGTAATGAATTAGTGCAGACTGTGTCTTCTTGCATAACAGGCATATATTCTTAATTATGTCTGGAGTCGTGGTTATTTGGAGCACTGAGGCGTCAGTTGTTCCACCCTCAGTAAGGGCAGCGGGGCAGCAGAGCTGGGAGACCGCAGCATTCTCTGATAAATGCTGGGCAGTGAGCTCAGTGAGGAGTGAATCCCAGTCCCGGGATCTGATCAGCAGTGTGAAAAAAGGCATTTGATTTGATTTGATATAGTTGAGTTTGCTTGGTGCGTCTTTGTCAATTGAATATATCATATTTCAGAGTTTCTTGCTCAGGTTACTATTTCAAGAGTGATAATTAAGGGGAATACAAGTAATCTTGGTATTAAGTTGCACATTCCTAAGGAGATAGTGAGAGAATGTTCAGTTCTCTGTTGGAGGTACCTTTATATGCCATGTATGCATTCCCACTGAGGATCTGACAGCCTCGGCTTACACCCCTTTTTCTCCTGAGATCAGAAATGAGCCTGGGAATGGCTTGTGACAGGAACGGTCCAAAGGATCCCCCGCACCTTTCGAACATTAATGGGGCAGGAGACTGCAGAGAACATATAAATAGAGTTTCACAAATGTCAGTTCTGCAGATGTGTATCAGTGTGAAAGTTCTGCCACTCTCCTCTTTGGCACTGAATAATGTGAGAGCACCCAAACTTATTTGAAATAACTGAACTATACCTGCGTGTCTTTGGAAGAGAAAGGGAAGAATGAAATAACTTGCTTAATAAGTCTTGGTGTGATAGTGTGTGTGTTAACCACACAGTTCCTTTGGGTGTAAAGAAGTGAGGTTTTAATGAGCATGACTAAACAATGGTTTGAAAATACAGAAAAATGCCAACAAAGTGACATTAAAACTAAAAGAAAATTGTACATCACTAATTTGGCAGATTTTATCAAGCAAACGACTTCATTTTTAAAAATAATATATATTTATATATATATAAGAGTAAGAAAACAACAGAAAATAAAACATCCATTAAACTAATCTAGTTGAGTAAGTATTCACATTGTTCCTTGTGTTATTTGTATTCTTTTCTCTTCCCTTTTTCAACAATTTAAATCTTGACTTTTTAGAAATATCTAGACAGAGTTTACAATTATTATGTTTTGGTTTATTCTTTCCTATTTATCTACAGTTTGAAAAAACTAGGCATCTAGGCATTTCATCAGCTATTGCTTTTACCCATTATTTTTGTAACCTTAGAACAGGCATTGTAGATTACACACCTCTGGAAACATAATTCCTGCTCAAACTTCCCATTCTCCTACGGATGCCTTAATTTCTTTTTGCACTGCAGGAGTTCTTCCTGGCGGAAGTGATAAATGGACAGGTTTCTTTGCATTATACATATTTACAGCAAGTAAACTGTGTGTACCATATCACTTCATAAATCTACCGCCCGGTGCTCTCATAGCAAATGCACTAAATATTGGGCTTCTGGGGACTGCTCGCCCAGTTTAACAGGACAGATAATGAAAGCAGATCAGGCATGAAAAGTTCCTCTTTATCTGGCACCTTTCTCCACACAAAGTAGCTGATAAGAGCCAAGTTCATCATCCTTCTTTCATGCAGCATTCAGGAAATCAGGCTCTTACACCGTGACCTTCACAGAGACAGGACTGTGTCACCCTCTTTAGTAGCAGCAAACAGAGGGCCCTGGTCCTGAATGGAGTTGTTGGATTTTGTCAGAAGACAAATTAAGCAAGGGAATATTTTTGTGGCTTGCATGGAACTTCTTTTCAAGGAAATACTTTGCATTAAAAGAAAAGAGGGTCTAAGAAGTCAGAGAACTTAAAATTAGTCATGAAAGATGGGGCTCAGTTAAGGGTGAACAAAGCAAAAATAAAATCAAGTAATAGCCTACTCAAAGACCCATCTCTAGCACTTCATTATTTTATTAAAAATGCTGTGCAATATCAAAGCAATTATGCTACCTGTTGGAAAAAAAGCTATCCCAATGCTGAGAATTTTATGTTGGTCTATTGTTATTATTTAATATTTCTCATTCTCTTGATAATTCTTACATACTAAGAAAATGAAAAAAATATTGTTCTATTATATTTTATATTTGCAAGTGAGCCTATGGAAGTTAAAAGATTTACTGATCTATAAAAGTACTTTCAGGTACCAAATTCCCCCCTCTCACTCCTCCCCCAGTCTCCAGAACGGTCTTATTTAAAAGGAACAAACGCTGGTGCTGAAGTTTGCATCGGCATTTCATACAGGGATGGAAGTGAATCACTTAGAAAGTAAACATTTTACAGATCCAACACTTGTAGTTTTACATTTATTTGTATTCTCATCATTGTTTCCCCCATCATTCTCTGCATTTCTACATGCACCTTGCAGATTGGTCTGTCCCAGTCTGCACCTCCCTGCTGAAGCAGCCTGCAAACTTCACATTGCTTTTGAGCCAGACTTCAACTGGTGACTGAAGGGATTTCAATATTATGCAAAGTAGCTACTGTATCCTTCATACCTTCCTAGTTTCCTTTTCACGTTCTCTATTTTTCCAGATATGTTATTCTACCACTTCTTGTGGCTAAAACAATTCAAATGACCTTTCACTCATTCTAGATGCTAGAACTGTCTGTGTGTGGTGCCATTTACCTCCACTCATTCACCCTTGTGCTGAGGGCGTACCTGTGGTGTAATCCATTCACACCAATACCCTTCCTGCAGAGCTGAGGAAAACCCCTTCTGGCATCAGGAATAAATGTTGATGTTATCCTTGGTTCACTCTGTCAGTGAACTCACTGTCACTATCCAGAACGCTCCCTGACCTCCATGAGTTTTATCATAATCACTTTGTAGTATTTTCTCCCACTCCAAGAAAGCAAAGGCATTTCCATAGACAGACAACTACATAAACAAAGAGTTTTTCTTCCGAGTAATGGTTACAACCTCTCAGTAATTACAGCAGGAAGACAAATGAAACTGTTCATCCTCTGTGGTGTCAGAGTCGTTAAAATGGCTGAGAGAATTAACACTGCAATAGCTTGCAATTACACTCGGCAGCAGTCAGGAGTTGGCAAAACCAAAGCAAGGACTCGTTAACAACTGCATCTCCCATTGATGTTACAACAGTAGTGGCAGTACAGATTTCGGTATGTGGGAAATGTAATCTAAGAAGTGGATCAGAGGCCAGTATGACTCCAGGAACTGGGTGGGCCAGAAGAAGGTAAAAGACCTGATTCACAGAGTAAGAATTGCCCTGATATTTGTGTATTTAGTTTAGCATTTGTATTAGTGGTTTAGGATTATCACATGAACGCTCTTAGCACAGCACCTACTGTGGAAACTGCATCCCACCAGCTCCTCAGCAGTGGCACTTCATTTTAATACCCATGAGCTCTTGTTTGCTGAGAGCTGGACAATTTAAACACAAGAATCCTTCTCAATGCCCGGTGAATTCTCCTCCTGATCAGCCCGATGAGCAGAGGCTCATGATTTGCTTACAGATGGCACCAGTCCACTTCAGCAACTGGTTGGGAGCCATATTGCTCAGGATTTCTTTGGTGTCTTTGTGGTCAAAAAGGACACTCTAGGGAAGAAGGGGGTTAGGTACGTAATCCAGAGTCTCCTGCATACAGGACACACCGTAGGCACGCACCAGGTGGAATTCTGAGGAAGGGGAGGGGGTTCCATTAGGGATGGCTGTGCATACTGAACTCGCTCATTTGCAGGCAGCAGTTCCTCTGAAGCACAACACTGTTCTCTGCCTGTAAGAGTCTTCACTTTTTCTTTATTTTCCACTGAGCAGGTATTACCTACAAGGGCTTTCCATCTTTTTTTTTTCTTCCTCTTCTTCTTCCAGAACTGCAAACTTGTTGATGACACTGAATTGTTCAGAGCTGTTCAAGCATATAGCAAGTGGCTTTCTACCTGCTCAGTGCTTCCATTTGAGCCATTTCAAAGACAGGCTATAATTCTTACAAGGTGGATGGGCTGGCTCTAGAAGGGAAGGAAAAAAAAAAAAGAGAGGCTAAAGAGACTGGAAACTGCCTGGAAATACTAATACAATTTCAACACCTTTCTTTTCTTTTTGTTTGACAAATTACACACGGCTTCTGGCAATATTTAAGAGGTGACACAAACTCTCTTATTCTAAAATCAAACATACACCACATTTACTGAATTACCCAAGATGGTTATTCTAGTGTGTTATAATTCTGCATCATGCCACTCTTTCTCTGTTGGCAGCTCCCTGCCTGACACACGCCTACTTCCCCCATACCACCATGGGGTTACTCCCTTGGAACAGATAGATACTCCTATGTGTAGTTTTTTTCCTAATTCAGACTACTGCTTAGAGGATGTATTTCTTACTTAGCAATCACAGGCATAGGATTAAGAATGAAAATAGGACATCTGAATCAGGTGCAACTAATGGAATTCCAGTATATATGATAAATGTAGGAAATCGTACCGATTAATTAGAATAATCCTCTTTACAACATGTTAAAGCATTCGAGAGGCATTGTTCAGGAAGATGAGCTGTCTCTTTATTCTAAAGAGTCCTATGTTATGATGGATCATTGCATTTCACAATTTCTAGCTTAGAGGATTGGAAAAAAAATTATGCTTATCATCTGGGGTGACCCCTTATGTGATGCCAGCCAGTGAACTTCACCTGAACGTCACCAAAGTAACCACTTCATCAATCCCATAACTGATATTTGAGGTGGAGTATAAACTTTCAGAAAGATTTTCAGTTCTATTTACAGGGTCCAAGCAACACCACAATGCACATTCCATAGGTAAAATGTTCCCATCATTAATAAGCTGCAGTACTAAAACTTCACCTTCTTTGTACAAGGCATTTACATACCATCAGCTTCCAGAAACTCTTTAATTCTGCCCGTTTTGATCAGGCTATAGCAATGTGTGTGATGGAGCAGCTACGGACAAATAGAGGGACACTGAAAAATCAGCAGTTCTAGGTTAGAAAATTCAAAGGTGTACTTAAAAGGCAAGGGGACAAGCACCCAGCAGTTACCACCAGTAAACTGCTAATCTTTCTTGTTGTCTCTTTTCTTCTTTCCTTTCAAATCACACTGAAGGTCAATTTTTCAAAGTGTGAGAAGAGAGAGCAATGGCCCTTCTGAAAGAGGACAAGATGCTCCGGTGTCAGCAGGGTCTGTGAGTGACAAGGTGATTCTGAGAGGGCCCCCAAAGATGTTAGGTCCTGAAGCTGATAAATGCCGCAGGCTCTAGGCTGTGCATCACAGCCCTGCCTTTTCAGCAGCTCAGGCATGGGGCAGGAACTGAGGTAGCCAGCAGGAGCTGGGGCAGTGATCCGCCTGCAGCCCCATTCCTCAGGCACTTTACTAAAATCTGAAGGAATACACTCATATTCACTTTAGATTCTCTGCTTGGTACTTGGTCTTGAAGGTAGGCGCTCACATTCTTTCCTCTAAAGAACTAAACAGAGCTAATGGATTTAAAACATTCTAGAGGAGGCATAGCCTGTGGTCACCATTTACCTACTCATCTGGTGGTTAATGAGACCTGACCCAAGAAATGAGGTAGTTGGTTTATTCTCTGCAGCCTCGTGCATATTCAGTGACATGTCTCCCCCTCCCAGGAGAATACCCTTACCACCAGATTAAAGGAAAGGGAACAAACCTGTTTTCTGTTGAAGGTTCATCACCACATCTAAAGGAATCCAAGATCAATTTCAACAAAGAAGAGGGAGTGTGGTTCCCTGTCTTCTGTTAGGACTCTCATTTTAGGGAGAAGACACAGTTACCCTTCTAAAAGCTGCATTAATTGTCTCTCAGATATTCCAGTTTTTATGTTATTAACATTAATCCTAAGTGTAGACACAAAGCCAGTATCCCCTCGTTGGTGTTACTAATAGTGCCTAGACTGTAACTTGTGTTTATTTTTGCTCTGATACTCTCTCTGCCACCCATCTACTCCCAGCTGTCATCTTCACTAACCCATGACAGTGGGAGCATGTATTCAGTTATTCACCAGGACAAACTAACGCTGTTTATTGTAAACTGCCTTCCAGAAAACAATCCCCCAGCCTGAAATGTCACCCGTGTTCTTTTTCATTGGATGCCTGACCTTGACTTCAACAGCTCTGTTGAACAAATGAGGCCACCTAACCAAGGCGTCTGGACTGGTCTGTGCCATTAACCCATATCCATCATAATTGACCAGCAACAAATTCTTGTTGCATGGCATTTAATCAGCCATTTGTTTGTTCCCTCTCAAATCATGGGTCTATTAAGTAGCTTTGTAATATTCTGTAGATCACTGCTAGAAATACTCCAACGAGATGAAATTTTACAAATATCTTTAGATTGTACAAGCCAAATGAATTCTGCTTTTTGCTAATTTCTGTTTCATCATCATAAGCATCAAATCACAGGCTTTATGGACTGCTATTACAGACATCCCATTACCTTTTTCACTGAAACTTGCGTTCATCAGAAGATAGTTTGACAAGATTTGCTTGCCATCTCAGTGTAATTCTGTCTTTCTTCTTGATAGAGAAAAGTCATCAACTTAACTGCAAGTCTTTTTAGTACATGTCTAGCATTCATTTTTGCCATCTAGTTTGTTTTCAAGCAGAGATATTATTCCCAGTAAAATGACTCTTGCAGTATATCTGCACACAAGTCTCTCTGCAGAATCAAGACATCACCATGCATATTACATTAAAATCTTGACCACAGCATTAGAGACAAGGACACATCTTGAAATCTGTGAAATGCCATGGAAGAAGATGAGGCCAGGGAGAAGTTGTGGCTCTGAATCATCTTCACTCCTGTGAATAGATGCAGTCCTCAAGTGACAGCATTGCATGTAATTTACCAAGCTCTCCCAGTATGCTCGGCTCTCCCCTTTTCTCAATTAACCTTGAAAAGCTGAGAGATGCTTCCCTGCTGCTTCCTGGATTGCCCCTTAAAACTCCTGCTCTTTGTTGACAGTTGCAAAACTACAGTTGCAGTTGGAAAATTAACTATGCTGTGGTTTCTTTCTAATCAGACATTTACAGTACACTTTTCCCAGCTACACCTAATCCAGTGTGCTCCAATTTGCTTCCTTTCCCTGCAGAGATGTTCTATGTTATGGAATATAGACATGAAGTTGTTAAGTGGCACTGTTGGTCCTGCTGCCGTGCATTACCCATGGCCAAGGCTCCTTTTCCCTGCTCTGTGATTCCTGCTTAATTCCAGTTGCCACTTTCCTTTCGGCCTTGCCAGGAACATGTACAAAGTTTGATGAGTTGACATCAGCTTGTACCTGGCAGTTCTGCATTCTCTCCTTTCCTGATCTAGTTCAGTGCTCTGTTCCCGGTGCCATTGGTGGTCTGGCAGATGTGCACCACTGTGGAGGGGAAAATCAAAGGTTCAACAATAGCCGGCGTTTGATGATTTCAGAGAAAAGCCAAGCATTCCGCGCAGAATTTGGAAGTCACATTACATAGAACACGATGCCTGAGGCTCACCCGTGGCCAGATTACAGCTAAAGCGATGCCGTTCTGCAGAGCCCACAGCAGTTCGCTGGAGCGGCTCTAACTCGCGGCAAAAAGACGGGAGCGATTTTTTTAACATATTTCCTCCCCCCTCCCACTCCCCCCGCGGGGGTCGGTGGCCCCGGAGACCGGCGGGACGCGCATCCCGGCGGGGACGGGGCGCGCCGCTGCGGCAGGGGCGGCCGGGGCAGCGGGGACGCGCACAGGCGCGCTGCCGCTGCCGTCCCCGTGCTCATCCCCGTCCCCATGCCTGTGCTCATCCCCATCNGGGCGGACGGGCGGGGTGTCCCCTGCGCACTGAAGGAATCCGCACCGGCGCGAAGTTGTCGCCCAGAGAACGGTGAGAGGCGCTCGGGCTGCTCAACCTGCTGCTGCTGCCGCCGCCGCCAGCGCCGGCGGATGGTAAAGGCTCCTCCTCGCTCGGTACAAGCCGCCGTGCGCGGGGCTCTCCGCTCCGCAGCGCCCGGGTCCGTGCCGCTCCTGCCTCCCGCATCCCTCCCGCATCCCCTCCG